>CAEGAD010079735.1:0-38906 GCA_903067055.1 Poeciliopsis paucimaculata | reverse complement strand
TCTATCTATCTATCTATCTATCTATCTATCTATCTATCTATCTATCTATCTATCTATCTATCTATCTATCTATCTATATATATCTGTATAGATCTATATATCTATATAGATATATAGATCTATACAGATATATATGTGTGTGTGTCTATTTTCTAAAGACCTACTTTCTGCACTTTAAACCAGCACAACAACAAAGTCCTGATGTCTAAATAACGACTCTCATGAGACTTTGGGTAATCTGTGAGCCTTGTATTTGCTCGGTCAGTGACACTTTTGTAAACAAGACCTGCAAATCTGAAAAACAAATAATGCTTAAGATTATTTAGACCAATATTTAGACTGACGTAGGTGGAGTTAACCCAAATTCATGATCTTATAATCCAGCTGTGCAGTCTGGAAAGGGGGACACATGGCCATGCGGATGATGACGTCAGGGCTTTTTTTCACTTTGCAGCTGAACGGCACGTTTTGATGGAAAAAACGTGCCCTTTTATTTAACAAACAAATTCAGTTTTCTTGTTGATTGGATTAAACATATTAGCAGTAATCAGCAGGGGAGTAATTAGTTACAATTACTTGAGGAACCTTTATGGAAAAAATTACTTTTAGGAGTATTTTTACTTTTAGTTGAGTAATTTCACTATGAAGTTACTTTAGTAATTTTTTTAAAATACTCTGCCCACTGTGGATAGCTTCACTGAATAAAGGAGAAACTTGTTCTAACCAAAAAGTCACCACAGAAACACACAGCTGCAGTTTCACAGATCGCTGCAGGACCTGCTGAAACGTTTTGACACAAGCTGCGTATCCATTGACCATAAAATTGTGCAAATTGGAATCACAGAAATAAATTTGCTTAATGGAAACACGTCAATTTAAAAAAAAAAAAAAAAACACAACACGCTTTTTAATAAAATATGGGATGAGGTGGTTTGGTTTATTTCATAAAAGTAACAGAAACATTTTTTTCACATCGCACGAGTCACATGATCAAAAACAGGATGTTGCTATTGGCAGAAACAAAGAAGAAGACAACAACAGGAAGTGGTAGGACGATGATGGCACAGCGTGATTTTTAACGACGTATCGCGTAAACAAACAGTCACATATTTTATTAATTGCATGTTTTGATTAAAAAGTTTGCTAGGATAAGGTGTTTTTTCTGTCTGTACTGAAATTATTGTAGTTTACAAAACTGCAATGGGAACACGTTTTCGCATCATGCGAGTCACATGATGAAAAACCAGATGTTACTACTGGCAGAAATGACAAAGAAGACGACAGGAATTCGTTGGAGGATGATGGCATGTTTTTTAACGAGTTATTACATGAACAAACTTATTCACATGTGATTTTATATGCTTTTATATTTAATGGAAATTGTGAAAATTTGTTTTTTCTGTAGTTTTCTGTATAGCCATAGTATAAAAATATTATGCACTTTGCTGCGTTTCCATTACAAAACTTTGTCGATATTCCACTAATGCCAAAAAACACAATTTAGTAATTGCTAATAAGAATAAGAAATACAATTAAAATCACACATAAATAACTTTGTTCAGGCAATAAATCAATTAACATGCTGCGCCATCATCCTCCGACTACTTCCTGTCTTCTTCCTTGTTTTCACCAGTAGTAACATCTATAGTTGATCATATGACTTGTGATGTTTCCATTGGTTATGCGAAACACGTGTATTTTGATATGGCAAAAAAAAAAGCACTTCACGATATTGCTCAAATTTTTCAACAAAAAAACTCTGTATTTTCAAATTCAGCGTGTTTCCAAAATAAATAAGCAAATTTATTGTCATAATTCCAATTTCTGCAAATTTACAATTGCGGTGTTTCCATTAAGTAAGAAACAAAATTAAAATCACATATAAATACATTTTTCACGTGATAAGTCACTAAACAAATCATCAGCCAACTACTTCCTGTCGTCTTCTTTGTCGTTTCTACCAGTAGTATTATCCGGTTATTGATCACGAATTGTGTGATGCGAAAAGAGTGTTTCCATTGCAATTTTGTGAAATAAACAAATTTTGATACAGCTCAAAATAAAAATAGCACCTGATCCTAGTGCCAAAACTTTGTTGTTGATTTTTTTTATTGATGTTTCAATTTAGCAAATTTATTTTTGTAATTTCAATTTACGCAGTGTTATGGTCAATGGAAACACGGGTATTGAAAAATAACGCAGCAAGCAGCAATATTCAGAAGAAAAACCTCTGCTGGCATTGGAATGTATAAATGTAGAGCATCTTTTCTCCGGATCCTGCAGAACCAAAGAGCTTCCTCTCTGCTTCTGTGTGTCTGACCTTCCAAACGAGCGCTCTGCATCACTGCGAGAATTGGTGATTCTGGGCGGCGCAATAAGTGGAGGAGAGCGCATCAGAGCGCAGGGTATCTGAAAGCAGCAGAGAGGCAGGCACATCCGCCGCTGGAGGGATCAAATCTGTACCATCTGACGCTAAGGATTTATGGGTTTAGTCAAAATTGCTTTTCCCACTGTGGAGATTAAGCACAGTAGGATGTTTTCCTCTCAGCGCGGAGAATAGCCGGGTTGCTGCTGTCGTTTTCCTACGTCTTATCGGCTCCTCCGGCGCTGGAGAAGGGAATGTCTGAGGAGGGCAGAGTGCTGGAAACCCCGGTGGGAAGCGGATTCTGACTGACAGGAGCGGTACGGGGAATGTGAGCCATGCAGGCGGAAACGGTTCTGATGCTTTTCTGCGTCTGGATGGCAGGGACAACGGCGAAGATGGTTCAGCCGAGAGGTCACAAGCTGGAGCCCTACAAACAAACCAGGTAACGACACACAGGTGACAATTAGGGGAAAAAAGGAGTAATTTTCAGCCAAAAAGCTCAGAAATCTTGCAATTTAACTCAGAAATCTTAGAGAAAAGCAAGGAAACTCTCTCACCTCAAAAAGTTGTACATTTGCAAGAAAAAAACTCAGAAGTTTTCATATTAATCATAGAAACATTCTCGAAAAAAAAAAGATATAGTTGCGTTACAAAGATGAGCATTTGTGAATGAAAATCTCAGAGAGTCTCTAGAAAAATAAAATAAAATAAAATTCTGAGCTCGAAAAAACGAAAATTCTTTACTCGTCAAACATTTTCAACTTTTCGGAGCTCAGAAATATTCTTGGTTTCTTTCTAAAATACTTCTGAGATTAATCTAAAAAATGTTACATTTTTTCTCGCAAAGTTTTGACTTTTGAAGTTCAGAAATTTCCAAGTTTTTTCAAGAAGACTTAAAACTTCTGACTATTTTATTATTGTATTTTACTATTATTTTTGCAAATGTATGTCTTTTCAGGTTAATAAATATTCCGGTTTTTCTAGAAAATTTCTGAAATCAGTCTCAAAAGTGTTTTTGGCAGATATTTGCTCCTTTTTTCTATATACAATAGAAAAGCCTACGATGGCTGTTCCTACGCCATCGTAGGAACAGCTATTGAAAGAAAGAGAATAATTTAAACTGAAAATGCAAAGAGACTGGAAGTTTTATTCCCCGTTTGTAGTTTATTTTGCATCAGTTTTTTCCCCTTTTCCCTGCATCACCTGGACGCTCCCTCCCCTCAGAAAACAGACTTATTCAGACAGCAGATCGGCCAGATGAGAGAGGGAGACCTAAATCCCTACGTCTATTTATGTACGACGGAACGAGTCTCTGCTCTCTTGCCCCACAACTGCTGCAGGGCAGATAATGACTGTTTCCCCGCTGGCTGCAGTTGTAGCCAATGTCATTTACAGGTGATTATTTAGGCTAATTGCAGCCTGGTTAATGTGTGCATTGGATTAAATGTTTTTACTGGGGTCTAAACTGGAGCAATCGATGAAACATCTGCGTTTCCAACTTAATGGCTGGAAGTAATGTCTCAGACCTCTGGCATTCGGATCATTTATGTTTAAAAAGTATTTTAATTTTAAAAGCTAATGTCATCTGATCAACAAAATAATTTATAAACAGTCGGATTTAATCTGATTAATAAACTTTTAGCTGCAGACAGAATATATCAAGGTTTATGTTCATTGCAGGCGGCATTATGATCATTTAAAATAAAAAAAAATTAAAAATAAATAAATCCTTAATTTTTTTTCTTACAAAATTCACAATTTTTTTTCCCTGAATTAATCCATTTCTCATTTTTGAAGCTCCATTAATGTTAATAATTCCTGTTTTGCATAAATCAAAGAATACATATAGCCATTTTTTTTTTACACTTATTGTGTATTTTTATTATGGAATATTAATAAATATTGCTTCAATCAGGAAGTCTTGCTAAATATTAGGTGCAGGATGTGAGAGTATTAGCTTCTGAATAAAATTTGGAAATATTTTTAAAGTAGGGCACATCTAAAGCTCACCTAGTTTAGCTGCAACATGCTGCCTTTCTGTCTGCACTTCACATTAAAAATGGAAAATAAATGCTTTTAATGTTTAAATCCAGGCCTTTTTAACTACACTCCCAATTTTCAAAACAAGTCTGCCATTTGATCTAATGATCAAGCTTTTCTAATTGTCACCAGATCTTTCAGAATAAAACAAACTTTTCAAAGTAATTTAAATTCTCTTCTTCTCCTCCATTCACTCTGACAGCTAACTACAACAGGCAGCGTCTCGTGTAGGCGCAGTGCTGATGCTGAATTCTTGGTATCTGAAGACTTAAAAATTTACACTGACGAAAGAGAACGCTCACAAAAACAAACAAACAAACAAAAAATTCACTCACTGGGGTCAGATCACGTATTCCAGTCCTGTAAGTATTCCCTTACTTACTTTTAATCTATTTCTTAAGAGAAGAGCCGAAGGCTAAAAACTGGAGCTAACTAGCTAACAAGTTCGTTTTGCTGCACCGTTGTTTGCGCATGCGCAGTGATATATTCGTCAGCATCCGTTCTTCTTCTTTATTGTTATAATGACGTTTGTATAACGAGTGAAGGAACTTTGTTCCTTTTGACCTTGGAACCACACCAGATAGTACTGTAGGCAACATTTTTACCAGTTAAAAACTAAATTATATTCAGTTATATTAAAATTCATATCAATTTGTAAATACATGCTAAATTGTTTGGTTTTAATTGCTTATTTTGGAGCGAAAAGGTCCAGTTCAATCATTTTGTCTTGAACGGGATCAAAACAAACAAGATTATTGTAGATTTTTAAGAGACACGTAGAAATATACAACATTTTCATTATGAACAGTGGTGGGCACACTTTCGCTAACGAGCTAACAAGCTACTAGGTAATTTTCATTTAGCGCTTTTGGTAACTTTGAAAATGCTTAGCACAAGTAGCTTCCCTTAAATATATTTTTAAAGTAAATTATAACTTTCAGTTGAATAAAGTTTGACTTCTGTTTTAAAGTTTTTGTTGGGAGTTTTTCAAGCAGTTAGCTGTTTATATTCATGCTCTTATTTTGAAATGGTTGAAATCTGTTTACGCAGCAGTTCCGTTGCCTCTCCTCATTTTTCTGCAAATAATTTTACTCAAAGCAATAAACAAAACACTGAGAGTAGAAAACAAGATATAAACATAAATACATATCTTTGGGCATTATGTAAATTATGATGCTAAAATTAAATTGGTGTTCTAAGGTTGTAGTCTGTCAAGGGCAGATAAAATATGGACTGAAGTTAGCATTTTAGCATTAGCGGAACTAATGTTTATGATTATGGCTTTAGGGTTAGCGCAGCTAGCTTTGTAGCTAGCAGCATAGACAGTTACATTGTAATAGAGTGTCTTCAGTTAGAGGCTCCTTAAGATACACTGCACTACAGACAGCAACAGGAGATCTCTCCTGCCCACAGCTAAACTCTGTATGAGGAAACTTGGAGGAACTACACTTAATTTCTCTTTATTATTATTAATAAAGTGCTTTTGAATTAAATTGTAGTTTAAAATCGGTATAAATTGATGCCATATAAAACATAAAAAAGAAAATGCTGTAATTTTGTCTCATACAGTGGCATAACACTTTGGCATCCCTTCCTAAAGCTCTTCAGATATAATTGCATCATTTTGTAATAAGCAAAAAGTGCATTTCCTGGAATTGCTTCAGGCGTTGTTTTCGGTTTGGTTGCCACAGAAACTGTGCAAACATAAATACAACTTCTGCAAAGGCGTCAGGTAAATAAGCACATTGAACAAGCAACACTTAACTTTAAATGTGGGGAAAAAAGAAGAGAAAGTTTTCTGTGGATGGTAAATACACAGCAGCGGTCTCAGCTTGTCATTTAAAAATATATCAGCACTAAGTGCAGCTGCAGCCTGTTGCCTGAAGTGAGAAGCTGTCTTTGAATTAAAATCTGCTGAAGATGATAAGATTTCCCCAAAGTGTGCCAAAACAGCGCTGAACGCCAGAAAACGCTATCAGCATCCACTTAATATATTCAACAAACTCTGTCAAATCATAATCCTCCCTTGCATTTAGATGCAGGGTCACTTTTTATGCTTCAGATGGTTTTTGTAGATCAGAAAAACAAGTTCATTATTAAGACTCTCCTCCATCTGAGGGAAATAAAAAGGTTTTAATTAACAAACAGCTGCTGGGTGCAAAGATCCTGATAAAAGGGTCAAAGTTAATGGACTGGTCGGTTTTCAGAAAGAAAGAAAAACTGCTCTGGTGAGATGATCATTAAAATACAAGCAGAATTTGATTAAAATTATTATTAGTATGACAGGATATGCAGCTCCAAACTGGTGTGTAATCTTTAAATGCAAATAGCTAAGTTTCCTTTACAGATGTGCGCAAAACTTTGTTGATATTATGGTAAAAAACACAATTTCACGAATGCGGTGTTTCCATTAAATAACAAAGGCATTTAAAACCACCCATGAATGCTTCTGTTCACACGATAAACCATTAAAAACATCATCCTTCAACTACTTTCTATTGTCTTCTTTATCATTTCCACCAGTAGTAACATCCTGTTGCTGATCATGTGTGATATATAAAAAATTGTTTCCATTGCAGTTTTGCAAAATACCATTTCACTAATGCCTCATCCTAACGCAAAAACATTTAATTAAATTTTTTTTATGGCAGTGTTTTCATTAAGCACATTTATTTTAAGAATTCCAATTTACACAATTTTACAGTCAATGGAGACACAGATATTGCGCTATCAACTAAGATCAACTCTGGCTGCATTTCCATTGATCTTAAATTTACCCAAACTATTATTAAATTTACTTAATTTTGAAAACGCATAAAACGTTTTTGTACTAGGATGAAGTGGTTTTATTTATTTCACAATACAAATGGAAACACTTATTTCGCATCACACCAGTCACATGATCATAAACAAAATGTTGTTACTGGCAGAAACTACAAAGAAGACGACAGGAAGTGGTTGGAAGATCATGGCACTGCATGTTTTTTAACAACAGATCAAATTAACAAACTTATTCTCTTGTGATTTAAATTGCATTTCTTATTTAATGTAAAAACCGCAATTGCAAAACTGGGGATTTTTAGTGGAATATCAACAAATTTTGCGTATATTTGTAATGGAAATGCAGCTTGTTTGCAGTTTCTTCCTATTAAAAATCACCTCACATCAAACTTCTCCCTGCTGGCACATGCAGGCTCTGTGAATTCAATTTGAATAAAAACCTTAGACATTTATGTTGGATTCAACTCTTTCCCTCCTCTGTTTCTCATCACCTGTCTCCTGTCTTGACTGTGAAATCCCCAAAGCGACCAGGTGCTGGTGGGTTTGGAAAGTCAGGAAAGACGAAACGTACCGAAGGAGAACAGCAGAGGAGAAAACGCCTCTAAAAATCCACTTTCTGAAGGGAAAGACCCAACGGCAACATTTTTACCATTTCAAACTGAACAAATTTAGCCTGTTTGTGTTTTACTTAAAAGACATGAATCAAAACTCTTCTGTTTGTAAATAGTTTGAGCTATTTATCCAGTCACAAGAGAAAAAATGGTGGATAATTTTCAGTCATATTTTCACCGTGGTATTTAATCATTTATAAATGTCACAATTTCAAGTTTTTAATTAGAGATCTAAATATTTACCTCCAAACAATATATTTGGTTAGCAAGCTAAATATCCACTTATATTTAGCTTCAGTCTAAAGCTAAATAGACTGAAGTTAAACATTTAGCCATGAAGCTAACTTACAAGCTAAATATTGAGTGTACAAGCTAATTATTTAGCTCCAAACTAAATATTTAATTAGCAAGGAACATATTTACCTTGAAAATAAATATTTAGTTTACAAAATAAATATTTAACTTAGCCTAGAGCCAACTATGTAGCTTGCTAACTTAATATTACTGAAGCTAAGTATATATTTAACAAAACTGTTTAGTTTACAAACTAAATATCTATTTACAAACTAAATACTTATTTAACTAGCTAGATGTGTAGCTTCAAACTAAATATTTAGTTAGCATGCAGCCACAGAGTCATTATTAAGAAGGAGGATTAGGATTATGGTACTAAAAATATTTTTTTTTTAACTTTTTTCTCAGAATTCAGATTTTTTTTTTTTTTTTTCAGAATAGAAATTTAAATTCTAATTCTTGCAATTTTTTGTTTGTAAATAGTTTGAGTTATTTATCCAGAAAGATGCACATAGAGACTGTTGTCAAAAATTACTCTGAAATGATTATAAAAATATCTCTGCTTTCGACAAAGCAGATCTTAAATTATTTTTAATTGATTTATGTTTTATAATTCTCTCAATATTTAACATTTAATAGGATTAATGCCTTTAAAAGACAATATTTGCCTCCTAAGTGTTTTATTTACACTTATCCTGCTGCTTTCAGTTGCTGTTGCTGTTATTTGTAGGCCTGCTGCTAGTAAACACGTCCAAAATGACCTCTGCACAGATTTGGCCCAGTAACCGTGCTGCGGCCTCAGCAGTGATGTATTCCCGCAGCTGCGGTGGCGGACAACGCAGGGACAGGCGGCCTGCATGTGCCACAGGCCAGCAGAGAGGGGATTGCAGAGGCATTTCTGCCAAGAGGATTAAGAGCCAGCTGCTGGGTGGATGTGTAGCATCCACTGGCCCAACACCGACTGTGCTGCAGCTTTAACCCAATGAAACCTTGTTCCTTCGCTCTCCATTATTCCTCCTTTTGTTTGCTTCAGTCTCTGCATCTCGGCTCCGCTCCGTCTTTGATATTTCCTTAATGCATGTCTTCAGTCGACAGGGATTTAGCTTCGCCTGTCACAGCACAGCGCTACTCTATTAATCCAGTTTGGGTTTTATTTTTTTATTTATTCTGTCCCTCTTTCTGCTCGTGGCCTAAAATTTATACCTTGGTGACTTGGTGCAAAATTTACCAGCTGGCCGCAACGCATTATAACCATAACTAGATAGTAAGTTACATTCACTTGAGTGATCTGTTTGGAAAAATATACTTTTGGAGTATTTTTACTTTTGTATTTTAAGTAAGTAATTTATTTGGAAAAATATACTTTTAGGAGTACTTTTAATTGAGTAACATGTTTGGGAAAATTAACTTTTAGGAGTATTTTTACTGTTGCAAAATTCACTTTTTGATCATTTGTATGAGTCTATTTGAGCTTCAACTGCTTCTAAAAACACCCAGTTGTTTTTTAGCAATAAGTTCATTATTTTTGGTGTCTGGAAAATGAGTTGTTTCAAAAGTGCCGTTGCCTAGCAACCACAGAAGAGCCCAGCCTGTTACCTAGCAACAGGCTGAAGTGTTGCTAGGTGTTGGACACAATGGCAGCAGTGGCTGCTGGAAAAGACAAGTGTTTTTGTTGTTCACCACGCAGAAATTTCTTTCTGCGTTCTTGTTGATGGTGCAGCAGGTTACACTTCTGTTTTTCAAAGATGTACAATTGCATAATTGTGCATTTTATTGCAACCATTTTCATGTGTGACTGTAAACATTGAGGTGGGGATTTATATTCTCTGGCTAGCAAAATAAAATTTAATTACAGTTGTAAATGTCACACGACTTCTTGAAAAAGGACAACTTATAATTTTAGTTAAATATCAACTATACTATAAACTAGTTATCATTTTTAAAAAATCACACATTAATTTCTATTTTTAGAATTTAAAATAAAGCTATAATAAAATTTAGCAAAAAACAGAATAGTTTCCAATCAGAAACATGTTTTAATATCAGACAAAGACAACTTGAGTAAATACAAAAAGCTTTTTACATTTTATGTTTTATATGTTAAAGAAAAAAAATCAGTCTAATCACAACAGCTCTTAATAACTTTGAATAAAAATTTAAAAGAACCAGCTAATATTTAAAAATTTAGATGTAATAACAAATACAGGTTTTAACATTTAAGTGTGACAAAACTGTAAAAACAAAAGAAATACATAAAATGATAGAAAAAACAGTGTTAATAAATCTGCCGTAATGTTTTCTGTTTTTAATCACCAGATCACGAAGAGACACCAGAATGGAGGGAGGAGGCAGTCAGAAGTCTGGAAGGTAAAATAATTTTTTTAAAAAGCCTTTTCTTTCTTTTTTTTAAAAATAATAACATAAAAGTTTATATTTCACAAACATTTTGCTTTTATTTTCCAAATAGTCCAATTTACAAACGAAGCCCAGACCTGACGAAAAACCCGATGACAAAATCTGAGCAGCTGCTGAGAATAGATGATCACGATTTCACCATGAGGCCGGCGTTTGGAGGTTAGAAACTACTTTATAAATTAAAACACTCCAAAACGCTACACTAAGATCCAATCAGTGTTTTTCTGTTTGTGTTGTTTTTGTTTTAACCTTTTAGTCCCGCAGGCTCTAATCTCCCTGAAACTTTAAGAACGTCATTATCAGCAGCAGCTCTGCTTCATGTTTTCATTTTGTTTCCACTGGAAGGATTGTTGAATGATTATGCAAAGAGAAATGCAGACTGGAACACAGTAATTATATAATGTATTTGTTATCTTCTACACTGTAAAACACAAAATCTTACCAAGTGTTTTGGTCAGTTTCTAGTGCAAATATCTTAGTACACTTGAACAGGGCCGGTCCAAGCCTTTTTGGGGCCTCTGGGTCTTGTCTTGTTGTTTGGAGGCTCCCCAAAAATGATGCTTCATTGTTACTATACAGCTATGCTCTATGTGTAGCATAGCTGCTATCATTAGCATCACTTGTAATTAGCTTACATCATACAAGTTATGGCTGTTGATTTTTACCTTACAGGAGCAGCAAATTAAAAACTACAGACTACAGAGTGGCACACTGCAAAAACACAAAATGTTAGCAAGTAATTCTTGTCCACTTTTTAGAGCAAATATCTTAGAAAACTTGAAATAAGACAAAACTGACTTTTAAGTAACTTTTCAACAAGATGCAGGAGCTTGTTTTAAGTAAATAATTTCTCAATAATGATGAAAATGTTCTGCTTCTTTTTAATCTACCAATACTGTATTGGTAGATATATCTGTAATGGAACTAGAACATTTTCATCAATATTAAGGAGTTATTAACTTAAAACAAACTCCTGAATCTTGCTGAAGTTACTCAAAGGTTAGCTTTGTCTTATTTTAAGTGTACAATAGAAGCTATACCAAAAATACCTTGTAAGGTTGTGTGTTTTTGCAGTGTTGATTCTCCTTTGATGCAAAAACAAAAGATTATTTTAGCAGCAACAAATCAGCCGTGACCGCTTTTAATTTGCAACATGTGCTGCTATTTTTTTTTTAATCACAACAATCCACAAACACAAAGTGACGCTTTGCAAGATTGTCTTTGTGATGTCCAACGTGAAGCATGAAGAGAAAAAGAGAGTTGTGTTGCATCAGCTTCTATCTGTTATGACCTGATTGTTGTTTTGTGCTTGTGGGAATTTGATGATGCAAAGTACAGGGGCTGAAATAGGTCAAAGATAAATCGTAGCCTGACTGTCACAGCTGGAGCATGAGCATTTGCTGTGTTCTAGTGCCTGTGTCATTGTTTTTTTCTTTTAAACGCTGTTTCTATTTAAAAAATGTAAACAAATCCAATGAATATGAGTTACTTCCTCAAAAATACAGTTTTAGAGTTTTTCAGAGAAAGTTTTGTCATCTGAAGCATGAATGTTACTAGAATCAACGCAGAAATTAAATGTTTTTTTGAAGATTGTAGCCAAAAAAATTGTTATTACCTTTCTGTAAGAATTAAAGCTGATTGAAGGTGTAAAAATGATCAAGATTTGGCTTGGGAGTGAGTGATACTTTCAAATAGTTAAAGTAATATGGCACACTTAAATATTAATCTGGATTTCAAAATCTAAATATTGATTTTTTTAAGTTTGTTTCTCCTGTAAGGTTAAAATCATCAGTGGTAGTAACAATGGTATGATGTAAGTTAATAACAAATTATGCTAATGATAGCAGGCATGTTACACACAGAGTAGCGTAAGAATGATGAAGCATCTGCTGTTGACATGTTAGTATTGGGGGTCCGAAATGAAAATCTGCTTTGGGCCCCAAAAGATTTTTCGCCGGCCCTGGAATTACCATAGTGATGGTACGTTAGGTACAGTAATGGTGTGTTTTATGAAAGAAAAATTATGCAACATTAGTTTGGAAGGTCAGAAAAAAACAATTATTTTTTGAAAGCTGCTTTAATGACTAAAATAAAACTTTATTTTGACTAGACCGTAAAATCAGCTGGCTAGCTGAGAGGACAGTTTTTGTGGGTGAAAGGTCACAGTGATTGCGTGTTTAGTTACATTGTTTCTTATCTTCTAGAAAAGCAGAAAATAATATTTCAACACATTGACTTTTGAAATGAATTTTTTTCAGGTCCTCCAATACCTGTCGGTGTTGATGTTCAGGTGGAAAGTATTGACACCATCTCTGAGGTGGATATGGTGAGCATGACAGAGCTGTTTGGGTTCATAAAAATCATCTTAAATTAAAAAAGTAGTCATGAATTACAGGTTACACTTTACTTATTGGACATAAAGAACTCCATGTAATGGTAAAAAAATAAATAAATTACAGTTAAGGGATTGACTGATAGTTCCCACAAGTCTGAACTAAAAGTGATCCGCGCCACTGAACCGCCATCTTGGTAGGCAAGCTCAGCGGAAAGAGTGAATGAAATAAAGTTTAAGGCTTTACAGCTGTAATGTACTTATATTGTTTATAATTCAGGTAGGAATTAGAAAAGAGCTAGTTCTAAGCTTATGGCTTGTTTATTGTTGAAATAGCAACAGTTAGTTACAGATACCTGCCAAGATCGCTGTCAACTACAAAGTTTCTGTAAATGTGACGTAATATGAGAACTACATCTTCTGATGATATCACTAAAATAAATGAGTTTCTGTGTCTCTGATGCTCTTTTGTTTGGGAAGTGTTGCACATTTGGTTATCCGTTAGGGTTAGCGTTGATGTTACTATGAGCTACTGATTGGGTGTAACAGGCAGGCATTTTCTAAAATTATATATTAAAATTTTTCAAAATGGTTGCACCATTTTAGTATGAAAGTTTGAGTTTACAGATTTGAAGTTTCTACTAGAAACATCAATAATGAGATTATTTATATTTTGGGGGAAAAACATGCAAACCGCTAAAACATAAAATGTAAACATTGCCCAAAAGCTTGTTTTACATTTTATCACACAAGCTAACCTAATGTTATTAAGAGTTTTAAAGCATGTTTACAACTGGTTGTTCCTGAAAATGAAATGTGTATTGTATTTTTTTTTTCAGTTAACATCCGTAATCTTTTTGAAAGATTAAATCTATCAATTTAAATAAAAAGTTATGTTTTTCTTGCTCATCTGTATCTAATCTCATCAGATTTTCACTTATGAGACAAATTTGGATGTTTGTCCTGCATGAGAATTTTGTTTCATATTGTTTGATATTTTTGTTCCTGCAGGACTTCACCATGACTTTGTATCTGCGTCACTACTGGAAAGATGAGCGGCTGTCGTTTCCCAGCACCAACAACCAAAGCATGACTTTCGACAGTCGTCTGGTGAAGAAGATTTGGGTTCCTGATATGTTTTTTGTTCACTCTAAACGCTCTTTCATCCACGACACCACCACTGATAATGTCATGTTGAGAGTTTACCCTGATGGCAACGTTCTCTACAGTCTCAGGTAAGAACAAACTTATTTTTACTCTTCTTCTATCTAATTAACAAAGCAAAGAGCAGTAATGATGCAGGTGTACATGCAACAGTTTGTACATGTTTTCAGTGTAGCTGTTTTCTTTATCTTCCTTATTGGCACCCTAATAAAGATATGTAGAAAGCTAATTAGTCTTTTATGAGGGTAAAATAGTTTGAGAACAATACTTGAAAAAAATCCAACCGTCAGTCTGAGAATATTTAACTAGTGAGGTTAAAAATATGGCTTCATTTTTGATAATATCATCAGGCACACTAGGAAAATTTAAAAAAATAAAATTATGAGATTAAAGTCATGTTATTACGAGAATAAAATTGTGTGAGAATAAAGTCAAAATAATGCAAGATTAAAGTCATAGTATTACAAGAATGGTCATAATATTATAACTTTATTCTTCTAATATATTCTCAAAAATTATCATATTATAGTTTTTTCTTGTATTATTTCCACTTTATTCTTGTACGACTTATTTCTTATAATACTCTGATTTTATTCTTGACAAATGACTTGATTAACATTTTAACTTTTTTTCTTGTAATATTGACTTTGTCATTGTAATTTTATTTTTAAAATTTTTTATTAGTGTTTTATAATACTACATAATACCTAACAATTTCACATAACATATTTTAGTAAGTTAATTTTATATATTCCAGTGGTGGGCACAAACTTCAAAATAAGAGCATGGATATAAACTTCTAACGACTTCAGGAATTCTTATTAGGCGATAACCAGCAGATGTTGAACTTTATTCAAACTGAAAGTTGAATCAAGTTCAGAAGCCCTTTGCCAGAAGTGCCAAAACTGCGTGATTGTGAGTGGGAATAAAAATACCAATTTTGTTCCATAATTCACAGTAAACCTTTTATGGATGCAAAGGCAAGAACCCCCCCACTGGGTAACTTTGTGTTTTTGTGTTTGTTATGATGTAAAGCACTTTGAAATGCCTTGCTGCTGAAATGTGCTATACAAATAAAATTTGATTGATTGATTGATTGATACAACAAAGTTAGCAAAAATACACAGAAAAAAATAGCTCTGTTGGCTAATCAGAGCTGTACTTGGATTTCAGTTGGAGCCATGATCTTTGGTCAGAGGCTGGGCAACACAGTTTTCATGTTAGTTCTGTTATAAAGCTGGCAACATGTTGGCGTCGCATTCATTCTGATTCTTTTTAAGAAACATGAATTTCTCAGGTTCTGACAGAAACACTACTTTTTTGATCAACTATTCCCTCTGATCTTGGATGCTATGCAGCTGGAAGGATTTTTGCAGATTCTTTTTTTGTTACTTTTCGGCATGATGCGTAACCATGGCAACAAGGTGGTTTTTTTGAACTGGGAACAACTGTCAACATCGCAAAAGTCCAAGTACTGCTGCTAATACAGCCCTTTTTGCACTGCAGGGTCCGGCCCGGCCCAGCCTGGCTCCGTTCGAAGTGCTAATGCAAAAACAATCAGCCCTGCTTTGAAGCCGGGCCGGGTCGACCCGGGTCCAGTGGTGCAGTGCACCACGTTTTATTTCCCTTTAGAGATTAATAAAGTATTACTGAATCAATTTAATTCAAATTGAATCACCACACAGCTGGTCTTGGGATCCTCTTAAGAAATTAAAATACCATAGGTGACAACAATAAAGCACATTTATGGTAGAATCGGGTGAAATAATAAAAATAGATAAAAACACTTTTTTGACTAATGATTCTTGTTTACACAACCAATAATTAGGGTCAAAACAGAGAGACTGAGTCTTTGCAAAATGTATATGTACAAACCTTTAATAACAGGCGGGCCAATAATTGTGATGCAGGTAAAAAAAATGTACGTTTTTTCTTTATATTGGATTTTTCCCATTTAGATAAATGTACTCAAATTAAAATATTCCATTTTAATTGGTTTATGCTGCTCCAAAAAAAAAAGCCCCACGAATGCATTTTAAGGCTTTTGAGCCATTGTTGGAGTGCGAACGGTGCTTTGAATAGGACGTTCCTCTGCCAGCACTGCAGGTAAAATGGAGGCTGAAAGACTATTCAGCTGCAGGTCTTGATTGAATATAAAGGATATCTCACAGTTTCAAGGAGGCTTTTCTAAGTCATGACTCATCCCTTTTTACACCTGAAGATAATTAATACTGATTACATTTTAAAAGGTAATAGTTTATTTTTAACACAGCAATACAAGACACTAATTAGTTTCCTTGTAATAAAACAGAGCAGCTCCAGGTTCAGTGATTCTCATCTGATATTCAGGTGAAGGTTTGTTGTGTTGGTTTAAGGAGGATCTGCTTTGTCTTTGCAGGGTCACAGTCACTGCCATGTGCAACATGGACCTGAGCCGCTTCCCCCTGGACACCCAGACCTGCTCACTGGAGATTGAGAGCTGTGAGTGAAATGATTTCCAGGGGCAAAGTTCAACATTTCAGACCTGGATCTTTTGTTTTACAGCTGGGGTTTAAGATAAAACGTGAGATGAAATAAGCTGCTCTATTCTCAACTTTTTTGTTTGGAAATACCAAAAACTAAAACAGGATTCATTCTCAAGATAATTTCTCTCACAGAACTTAATGTTAAACTGCAAAAAATTTCAAATCTTACCAAATATTTTTGGCCTAGTTTCTATTGCAAATGTTTTAGTGTGAAACTCAGTTACTTTCATAAGTAACTTTACAGCGAGATATAGGAGTTTAAGTCAATAATTTTTTAATGTTGATCTTTAAAAGTACTAGTTCCACTAAGATATTATTTCAGATATAACTACACATTTTTCCCTTGTTATAAGTGAAATAATCTGCCAATGGAACTAGCTTTTTCATCAGTATTCAGGAATTATTGACTTAAACAAACAGCTACTTACAGTTAACCTGATGAAATGTGGAAATGAGATTGGGTTGCTAGGTGACGGGCGGAGTTCCGCTGGGGTTGCTAGGCAACAGGCTGGGCCTTGCTGGGCTCACTCATGGCACAGAGCCTGCTGGTTTGTCAAGTTGCCATATCATGTATTTTTGAAATGGCTCATATTCCAGATCCCAACATTTGTTTTTCCAAATCTGTTTTTCGAAGCAGTTCGAACTGAAATGGAAGTACAACAGGTGAATTTTGCACAATAGGTTCCCTTTATAAAAAAAATAATGCAAATAGAAATAAAGCACCTGGAAAAGCACAGGATAAAAACTCCAATTTGAAATAAAGTCAACTAAACTGACATTTTAAGTCTGGTTACATATTTGCAGCAAAATACCCCCCATCAGAAACATTAAATATTTCCGCCCGACTCCAGAGTCTTCCTGTCGATTCCTTTTCCACAGATCATGTTGCCTGACAGTAATTTTTAATATCATCACTCTTCAGGAGCTTTCTTCTTGCCCCCTGCTGAGACTGACATGTCCGCTTTGCATACCAGATATTCCCTAAAACCTCAGATCTGCTGCGCCATTAAAGTTTTAGGACTTTCTGCCGCTTTACTTTTAAGTCTGTCTCATGTAAAACTTCATGGTGAATACAAAGCAGCATGTAGATGACACATGGCAGGTAGAGACCGTAGCACCTGTTGATGATGCTGGGTAGTTCACGTTTTCATCAAGATTCAGATTAGCTTCTTTTTTTTTTTTTTAAAGAAAATTTACATTTAAAAAAAAAAGGAAACAAAATAAAACACTATTTTACAAACAAGTAACAAAAAAGCACATAATTTGAGATTATGATTTATTTCATAATTTCACACCAATAACTGTGAAACAAGTTATTGTTTCACACGGTCTTAATATAGTTTCTTGAGACATTAAATTGTATTTACTGTCTCTTAACGCAAGTAATTTTTGAAGACTGATAATATTTTTATATATATGACACAGGGTTGGACAATATGGTCACAAAATGTATCATGACTGATATGATACATATTCATAGTTATTGATTAGTTTTTGTGTTTTAAATATCTGAAATACCGCCAAACAGTTGGCATAACCGTTCCCGTTTTCCCTCCGCATTTTTTTTTATTTTTAAGCAGTTATGAGGCGCAGCGGCAAAATCGTAAACTGCTGCTGTGCAAGTTGTTGCTAGGTAACCAAAGAATTAGTGCGTTAATTCAAATTCAAAAATACTTTATTGATTCAAAAGGGAAATTAATAAATGTTAAATGCCACCAACCTAGCTTAGCTAGCCCTGGATCCAAGTTCAGTTTATTATTCAAATGGGTTAAAATTGTTTTGTAACGTAAAATGTTTTACATTTTCTACATGTCTCCCAAACAGATGCATACACAGATGACGACCTGATGCTGTACTGGAAGAAAGGAAATGAATCTCTGAACACGGACGACAGAATATCTCTGTCCCAGTTCCTGATCCAAAAGTTTCACACCACCACAAAGCTGGCGTTTTACAGCAGCACAGGTAGCTACTGCACAGCTGAATTAAAACTTAATTTCTCATGTCAGTTCGAACCAAAAGGATCAGCCGGTTCATACAGGAACCCGCCGTCTGCAGAGCAAACAGAAGAACACAGCAAAAACACAAACTATTATCAAGTAGTTTTAGTCTAGTTTCTACTACAAATATCTTAGTACACTTGAAATAAGATAAAATTAACATAAAAATAACTTTCCAGCAAGAAATATTAGCTTGTTTTAAGTCAATAATTCCTTAATATTAATGTTCCATTCTCAGATTATTTCACTTATAACAAGACATATTTTCTACGTTATCAGTAAAATGAAGCAAGAACTTTTTCTATCAATATTAAGGAATTATTGACTTAAAACAAGATATCTTGCTGAAAGATAGTTCGGTCTTTCTTTAAGTGCAGCAAGATATCTGCACTAGAAAATAGCTGGTAAGATTTTGTGTTTTTGCAGTGAAGAATCCATAATCCTTGCAGCGAACTGAAGCAGACAGGCTGTTGTGAACCTGCTGTGCTCTGCAGGAAACCCACAGAAAGCTTTGCACTGTTCACACAATCACATGTCACTTTCCAACGACTCAGTGCATGAAAAGGATTTTGTGTGCTATCTTTCTCTGCCAAAGTTGCAGGGACAATTCCTACAGTGTTGACACAGCTCATCAGCTGCCCGACAATGTGGGAATAACTGGCGCTGTCTCTCTTTTTGTGCTGCAGGCTGGTACAACCGTTTGTACATCCACTTCACCCTGCGGCGCCACATCTTCTTTTTCCTGCTGCAGACGTACTTCCCCGCCACGCTGATGGTCATGCTGTCCTGGGTTTCCTTCTGGATTGATCGCAGGGCTGTGCCTGCCAGGGTGCCGCTAGGTAGATATATTTTACTAAGAAATACCCTCTATAAAGCTTTCTCAATAATTTAGGTACATAATTTGAGTGTTTTAATGCTAACTCTGTAAAAATTACATACACTAGATTAATTAAATGTATACCTCTTGATGTTGGTACATTTTCTATTATGCATAATTGGTATTTTTATACCAAGAAATTTGGATTTTTACCTCTTCAAAGTGGTTAAAAAAACATCCAGCCGGTTTTTGGCAATAAGTTGATGTTTTTTGGTGTCTGGAAAATGAGCTGTTTCAAAAACATCTCGATAGTTGAGTCCAGGCCTGTCGCATTACGCAAAAAATCCGTTAATTAAATTTTCATGACCTATCATATTTTCTTTTTTTTCCCTCTTTCTACCAAAAATTGGTAGAAACCCCAGTTGAGCCCAACCCGTTACCAAGCAACCCAAGCAAAGTTCCAACACGTTTGGTCAGCTGGTTTTACCACTGTATGCACTGTACAATGGCTGCTGGAAAAGACAAATGTTTTGTTGTTGACTTACCGTCCAGAAACTACTTGCTGCCTTCTTGTTGTTTTTGCAGGAGGCTCCACTTCTGCTTTTGAAAGATGTACAGATGTTTAATTGCACATCTGTTTGCAGCCATTTTTACATTCGAGTGTAAACATTGAGCAGCATATTTGGTTAGAAGAGGCCACAAGAGGCCCTAAAACAGCTCATTATAGGCAGAACTGAGCAGAGTGGGGTTGCAACCCCCACTCTGACCTGATTAGTCTTCATTTGCCTGATCAGACTCACCATGAACTGTTTCAACATGACATGCTCATGAATCCAAAATAAGTTTATGCCTTTAAATAGAGAAAATGACTGCCTCATCCCTGCTTTAAACATTACAAACCCTAAAACATTTTAATGTTGGACCTTGCTACAAGATTATAAAGTGATAAAAATCCTATTTCTTTTGGTCTTGAATGCTGCAACATGAAATAAACAGGAGAAAAGAAATGCAGAGGCTGTTCATAAAGCTAAAGAAAAAAAGTTTTTTTGTCTTCAGGAAGCTTAGATTCTTCAGGGTGAGAAGGATCTAATGATGAGATTCTTCTGAGAGCCAGAGCTGAAGAAAACAGCCACATAAAAACGTCTAACGCAAAGAATCTGAGCTATTCCTCCATCAAAAACAGTGTTAGACCTCAAGTAATTCGCCATCAATTTTAAATATATTCTACTTTAAATTTTAAAATGTAACTTTTAGGATAATATCAGCAACAGCCCTCCTGTTCAAAATCTAAATGCTCTCGTTTGCTCAGGTTGCAAACAGGATGTACTAGCTAGCGCTAACCTCGTTCTTAATCCCAATTTATAAATAATAGAAGTACATTAGAGCTATTACTCGATTACAGTTTAAGTACTCTACCCTCCTGAGTAAAACAAAAATCAATTTCAGTGATATTTACTGTAGTACTTCCTGCTGAACTAATAAAATCAGATTAGCTGATGTAGCTTCTACCTGCTAGTTAAGACAGAGATGTATGTGTTTGTTGCTACATATATTTACTCTACCAGTCACCAGAACCTTGTTATTCAGTATTCAGTCTGTTTGAGCATTTTATGTGTTCATAGATTACACTTCCTGTAATCTATGAACGTGTGGCAGACTTATTAAGCTCCCTAGTTGTTACCGTTAGGTGTTTCAATTGGTTTGTTTGCGCTGAGATTACACTTCTCGTAATCTATGAACGCATACATTACCTACTTAGATTACAAGGTAGGCATCACATTAGGAGGTCGGAGACAGTTTGTCCACATCTTTTCCACATTATTTTCATTATCCGATTCATATGGGTCAATCCCGACAGCAGCCATTATGTTAATGTGTCTTTCTCTTGCACATTGGTCAAGAGAGTCAATATATTTTCTTTTTGTTGACTGTATAATATTTTTATGTTTTCATAATTTGAACTGAAATGCGCCATATAAATAAACCTGGTTTAACATTACAGAGCAGAGCGTCAGTTTTGAATTCCCCGTGTGTTTACCAAAGTGTTTGTCGTCTTCTCTTCAGGTATCACCACAGTGCTGACCATGTCCACCATCATCACCGGGGTCAACGCCTCCATGCCTCGCGTGTCCTACATCAAGGCCGTGGACATTTACCTCTGGGTCAGCTTTGTCTTCGTCTTCCTCTCGGTGATCGAGTACGCGGCTGTGAACTACCTCTCAACTGTGCAGGAGAGGAAGGAGAGGAAGCTGAGGGAGAGAGTAAGTTATTTCTGTTTGCTTGCTTGTTGGATTTTTCTCCATGTTTCCTGCCTGCTGTAAAACATAAATATGATTTTGATCTGATGGCAATTTTTTTCAAACCAGAGAGCTTTTAAATATTTAATGTTGGTTTTGTAAGAGAATATAAAAAACTGGAAATTGGAGATGGGTTTAACATTACACTCAAAGTCACAGCATTCCAGTTAAGGTATTTGGAGATTTCAACATGGCGGCGCCCGTAGACATTATTAGCAGTACCTCTTACATCATTTTAAGCTTTACTTTCCATAAGCAATCATCACTTTAAATTCGTTCAGTATTGACATTAGATTCACTCTTATATGCTATTGTTAATGGAGCGGTCATTTTGAAACGCAAAGACTGCCTTACAAATCGTAACTGGGATCAACTTTCCCAGTAGGAAGCTTGACTTCGGAGGGCGTTCCAGTTGTTTTTTTCTGACTGAGACGCTGGAATTTGTCTGTGTCCCAGTCTGACTAGAAATTGAATGCACCACCAGCTATCCTGTTGACTTTTCCACATTGTTTGTCCTCTGTAGCAGAAAGAAGATAAAAGTTCAAAAGACTAAATAAAATGAATTGGCGTTCCTGGAGTTTTTTACTCAGTCAATTTTACTACAAAGATCTGGGATAATTTCCAAATGTATAAAGGAATGTGCTAAAAAAATAATGTTTTCATATACTTGAAATATTTGCCTACATGTAATTTATAAGATTTGTCAATATCAATCTGTGCAGTCGCAGTTAAGTTGGTGACATTTCAATATTTCATTAATTCTGCTGAGAAACACAACACATTTTTTAAACCAAAACTATATACTAAAAAGCATATTTTGGTCAATATCGGCTTAGAAACTCAGAAAATATCAAAATTTTGTTACTGTGGTGAAAGAAAACCTGTTTACACACAGAAAACTCAGACATTTGAATCGAGTTCATTGATGCATCAGTGAAGGCTGACCTAATTTATGCGGAAAATATTTCCAAACTGGCAGAAACGAGCGTTAATTTTTCATGTCAGTTGCCAAAAAACAGATAAATATTTTCTGAATTGTCTCTCTATAAGCTCCTCAGAGGGCTACGGTAAATTATTTCTGGGAATGCAGAGCTGCTATTCTTCATGTGCCAAATGTTGTGGCATATGGAGCCAAACTGCCCACATACCTCGAGGAACATTTCCAGCAAAAACATCTTCAATAAATCTCCCACAGCAAACTCATTTCAATGCCCTTAGTATGATACAGAAATAAGCACACTTTAGAGACAAGACAGTTTATCACCTTTGACAATAAGGGATATATTATGCAAAATTCACATTTTGCAAGTTTTTGTTCTTCCATTTGGGTTTGTAGTACTTCTAAAAACATCCCAAGTGCTTAAAAAGACTCAGCAGGTTGTTTTTTTTTTTTGCAATAAGTTAGTTATTTTTGGTATCTGGAAAATTTAACTACAGAATGTAATGCCACTAATCAGCATGAACTGCCCCTCACCAAGTAACCCCAGTGAAGCCTAGCCAATTACCTAGCAACCCCAGGAGAGTTCTATCTGTTACCTAGCAACCCCAGCAGAGTTCCAGCAGGTTCAGTCAGCTGGTTTTACTACTGGAGAAGAAAAGCGTTTTATTGCTGGCTTGAAATCCAGAAACCACTTGCTGCATTCTTGTTGGTTGTGTAGGCGGCTTCCCTTCTGCTTTGCAAAGATGTATAGTTGTATATTTGCGCATCTGTTTGCAGACATTTTTATGTGCGGGTGAAAACATTGAGGGGCCTGGTCGGCAGCAGCTTATTCGGATTTAAAGAGACAAGACACCCTAAAACAGCTCATTCCGAAAGGAGGTCAAATACAACAGAGTATTAGGGTTATACTAATTTTTATTATTACTAAATAATTAAAAAAATAATAAAACTAAGAGTAGTCGTATGACAATAAAGTTGAAATAATACGATAAAGTTAAAATACTACAAGAATAAAGTTGTGATCTTACGGGAATAAAGTCATAATAATTATGATTCTTCTCATAAAAATATTACTTTATTCTCGTAATTTTCTAATTTTTATTTTCATATCGTGGCCCTAACACCCTGTCATACTCTAAACTTCATAACAGACCAAACTAAAACCTCATTATCTAAGAATAATTTTGAACAAAAAATTTATGAAATGACTAAAGAGATGATTACCTTTAAGTAAATGTGATTTATGCACCTTTTATGTTTGTTCACATCGTTTAGCTGCCGTGCACATGTGGCATCGGAAACCCCGACGAGATGATGATCGACCCACAAATCACTGGCTATGGCTCCATGGACGTCAACACCACGGGGAATTATGGAGTACCTGAGAACGGCGGGCGCCAGGAGCGAATCCTGGCCCAAGTGGCGCTGAACGACCCTCAGATCACGGGTCAGGTGAAGGCGTCCCGAAGCTACGTCAACATCTGGATAGACACCCACGCCATAGACAAATATTCCCGGGTCGTCTTCCCCGGCGCGTACATCCTCTTCAACATTATTTACTGGTCCATATACTCGTAAATTGGGATGCTTTAGATAGAACGCGATTGGATAGCCGACGGGCTAGTTAGCCGGCTAGATAGCCAGCAGGCTAGTTAGCTGGCCGGATGGCTAGCGAGCTAGCGGGCTGTTTAGCCGACTGGCTAGCGCAGAAGCTAACCCGAAGCTCTGTCGGAGGATAAACTGGGGATTAACAACAGATGAAAAACTTTTGCCTTCTTGCCCCAGCCACTTAAAACTGTTGAGAACACCGTTTCATCACTCCGTCAAATCCGTGTGCTTTTGCGTGTCTGGTGTCGATGACAACGTTGGACTTTGTGAAAAAAGTGACAAACCGCCATTTTTAAAAATGTCCGCTCTGCAGAGAAACTGGGCCTGACAATCAGCACAGATGTGGCAAAGAGCGAAGTGACGCTCTGTTTTCAGGTTTGTTGGGAGAAAAGCGACTCATTTAACATTAAAGTGGAAAAAACTTTTAAATGAACTCGTTTCCAAGGTATAAGGGAATTTATCTGCTAATACCTCTAATTCCGACTTCATTTAAACTTCAGTTTTTACTTAAATTCACGTTGATGTGAAGTTTGTCATGATGCTACATGTTGAAGTATTTCTACTGGCGATATGGAGATTTTCATATCCAATAGAATATTGTAGGGCCATTGCAGATGAGGGAGAAGGGTACATTTTTGTCAAAAAACTCAGAACTATTTTAATTAACCTCAGAAGTTTTCTACAAAAGAGGACATTTCTGAGCTTCAAAAGAACTTGTTAGAAATATTTGACATTAGAAATTTTGCGAGTTTGAAAAGTTAAAAAAATGTAACTTTTGAAATGTAGAAATTTCAAAGTTTTGAAATTGTAGAATTGTAGAAATTTTTTGAGATTAGTCTCAGAATTTGAGTTTTTCCAAACAAATTTTTGTTACAATAAGTTAAAGTTTTGTATTCAGTTATGTTAGATTTCCAGATTTTCTGCATCATGACTCAGTTTATGTTACATACATTTTTGATCAGTGAACTGTTTTATTGCCAATCTGTTTAGGTTTAGGAAAAGGGTTTTAAAATATTTGAATATATAAGAAGTAAATCCCAAACACCTGTTTTAGTATTTTTTTTAAACATCTGTATTTCATGTTAATTTATTTTTTATACTGAAGCTGATCTCCTATGTTGTTGTTGTGAGGCTTTGAGATTCACTATGACCTCTTAGTTGATAGTTTTATCTTTTATCATAAAGTTTTGGTGAAATGAAATAGAGATACCTATGGAAGAGGATTAGGGCCACTGAAAAAAAAACTTTTTTTTTTCTCAGAATTTTGATTTCAGAATATTAAAGCCAGAGCTCTGAAGAAAAAAAATCTTTATTATAAGAAAAAAAGTGAATTCTGAGGAAACAGAATTCTTAGAAAAAAATCTGAATTTTGAGAAAATTCAAAAATCTTAGAAGTCAGAAAGAAATTCAGAATTCTTTTATTTGGTCAGATTGTTTTAATCTTCTGTATATATTTAATTTGTAAAATGACAAAACGTATTCTGATTGAGGTAAACTAAAGATTGAAGAGAACTGTTATTTTCTTAAAAATGTGAAAACTGTTTGTGCTGAATTTATCACAGCTGATGTAAATTTCCTCTTGCATGCAATATAAGAATGACGAAGAGCTTTGACATGCATGGCTGTGATTATTATTTTTAACCTTAATAAACGAAAGAAATTAGAAAAAATTAAGAGTGAAAATTTAAGCAAAAACATTAACTTTAATTTTGAGCTCATAATTATTTATTCAGACTATTCTTTTTCTGTGGTTGAATGATTTTGCATCAATCATTAAGAACTGCGCATCTACCAACTTGTTTTCTATTTACGAGAAAGTTAAAGTAGGTTTTGGACCTAATTTGAGCGATTTAGCAGTACCACCTGAAGTAAAACCTGAAATTAATGCTGCCACCTCCATGTTTGACAGCTAAATCAATGTTCTTTGTATTTTCTGTTTTTTTCTGGAAAATGATTCTGATGAATCCGATCAACTTGGATTCATCAGAAGTGAAAGTTTGGGTTTGAATTGTTAGGATTTTGGTGCAGTTGAATGCTCCAACAGTAATAATCCAAATTATACATCATAAGTAGCTTTTTAATACACAAATCAGGCAAACATTTAAGTTTCTGGAATTCAGTTCTATTGAAAATAGATTAAAAGTTGGGTTTGTGCCACAAAATCCACCAATTCTGATCAAAAAAGTGATAAAATATCAAACCAAAAGTACCAGGAGTTTGTTTTTGGGGATATAAAATGCTTATAGTTTATTCGACCTTTAAATTTTGACTCTGGATTTAAAAAATGTCGAACTGAAGCTAGAAGTTGTGCACCCAATTTATGTCTTTGAACTGATGCTGCTTTTTTTTGCATAAATTCCCAGTATTGTGCCACTTTAGCCGTCAGTCGTGAAAACATCACTAAGATCTAAATGACAGGATGTGTGCATGTAAATTGCATAAACCCCAGTTTGGTCCAACACCAAATGTTTTAAAAAAAAAAAAAAAAAGTTCAAAGTGAAGCACCCCCTGCAGTTAGGGAGGCACATTGCAGCATTAACATTCATTGGAGGCCACATCATGAGTTTTTGCTCACCTGTGAAAGAGACTCAGCTCTGAGCGTTTTCCTCTAACTCTGCATTTCATCTCCAAGCAGCCTCGGGGAAAATATTCAACTCTTCATCACATAAAAGCTGCTGGAGATGAGAGAGTTCAAAAACTGAAAAATTATTCTGTAAAAGACACAAAGAGGGAACAACGGCAAAATCTTACCAAGTATTTTGGTTGGTTTATGATCTCCACTGTAACACTTAACATCTGTAAAGATTCAGTGTGTAAAAAATGTTTTCACTGCAAAAACGACAAATATCAAGTGGTTTTTGTCTAATATCTAA
The DNA here is from genome assembly GCA_903067055.1 of Poeciliopsis paucimaculata. Lineage (NCBI taxonomy): Eukaryota > Metazoa > Chordata > Actinopteri > Cyprinodontiformes > Poeciliidae > Poeciliopsis > Poeciliopsis paucimaculata. The sequence goes on along the minus strand of CAEGAD010079735.1, from coordinate 11,844 downwards.
TGTAAATATCTTACCACACTTGAAATAAATAAAACAAAATTACTGACAAGTAACTTTACAGCACAATAGGAGCTTGATCAGTAGTAAAGTACTAGTTTCACAGGTAGATTATTTCACTTTTACCACAGAAAAATGTCTTTATAAGTTCACTTTTTTAATCAATTATTGGCTTAAAACCAGTTCTTACATTGCTGAATAGCTACTTGCAAGTTAGTTTTGTCTTATTTCAACTAAACTAAGATATTTGCGCAAGAACTAGAAATACTTGTTAAGATTCCATGTTTTTGCAGCGCTGCTGAGGTTTTAGTAAACTGTGCACACCACTTACTTTTTTATTTGTAAAAGAAAATAAATTCATAATCATTATTAATTTTCTTTCCGCTTCACCTCTTTACACCACTTGTGTTGGTTTATCATATAAAATACATTGAAATTTGTTTCAAAGTGCCATTAATTTGCTGTTTTAGCATTAATTCTTGAAGTGAAACCGTCCAGCCGAGTTCGGGGAGTTTGTGTGTCTCAATGTGAGTTGTTGTTTCTGCCCTCTGGTCACTTCTCCTCTCTGAGTTTGGCCAGCCTGAAGTCGTCCCTCACTCGCTGCAGCAGATCCGAGCAGCACAGCACATCCACAGCTGTCATAGCCAGAGCCTTGGCCGCCCGCAGGGCGAACAACTGGGCCTCCTCGGCTCCTGGCGCAGGAAGAAAAATAAAACGCTAAAAATAGAAATCAACACGACATAGAAAGGATCTTCATTGAGTTCATTTTTATAGCCAGAAACCAATAGTTTTATTTCGTTATGACTTTTTGTCTAATTCAATTTGCTAGTTTTTAATACATAGTATTACTAGTTAAATATAGTTTTTATTAGCTATTAGTTTTTTCATCTATTTTCAAACAATAGACAAAATTTTTGCTGAACAACTAACTGACTTGTTTTTTTTTTTCTCCTAAACTTTGCGGTCGCCATTTTGCGTATGGAGCGCCGTAATTTGCCGACAGCTGACTTAAACTGCGTGTGTTGGAGGTAGGGGATAAATTAACATCAGTTCAAAAGGCTAATACACATTTCTCATATCATGTGTTCACACTTCAGTGAACTTTGTAACTGACGGCCATCTTGGTAGGCAGTTGCTATGGCGTTACTATGACTACAATAAACAAGCCACAAGCTTAGAACTAGCTCTCACCTTGTTCATATTTAACTTATAAAAATTATAATTATTACTCAATTACAATTTTTGAGTACTCCATCCACCTCTGTGTAATACTAACATAAATATCAGTGATATTTACTGCAGTACTTACTGCCTAGCTAGCAAAGTTAGCTTAGCTTGTGTAGCTTTTGGACATGTAGCATACATGTATCTTGCTACGTGTACTTACTCTGCCAGTCCCCAGGATTTTGTTTGGGTTTGTACGTCCTTTACAAATCCATTTAAACATTGATTATATGCATCCATGGATTTAACTCTTTGTGCTCAGTAGGTAGGTAACTATGTCATAGTATGAGATCGGAGGTAGCTTGTCCATATCGTCTGAAATGTCTTGATTGCAATAGCAGCCATTTTATTGATATGTTTTTCTTTTCCATATCGCTAGAGACTGTCAATATAATTTATTTTTGTTGGTTTGGAAGCCACCGTTCATCTATATTTTGCCTACCAGGATGGTGCCAATCACTTCTGGTTCAGACTTGTGGGAACTATGTAAAAATAGATTAATAAAGAAGAATATTACATCTTTAATTTTAGTCTGTTTTAGCTTAGTTTAGTTTTAAACATTCATTATTCTTCCAGTTGTGTTTTTCTCCATTAATTATAGTTTTTATTTACTTCACTTAACAATGTTTTTGCTAGTTTTAGCTAAATATAATAATATGATCCTTTTGCTGTACCTGCTGCTTCAGCGTATTTCTCTGTGTGGTTTAATGCGTCGGTGCCGATGTGGAAGAACGGGTGGATCCCAGGCACTATGAATGAAACGTTGCCAAAGTCTGTGGAACCTGCCGGATAATTAGAAATTCACTGTGATAATGATTCTGTGTCGACACAATCCTGTAAACAGGACCTGCTGCTAAATGTTATCATTGCAAAACAGACAGAGAGGAGAATGTTTTTATAAAGATGAAATATTTACCAACCAGAGAAGCTGGCTGATTGCTCAGGAAACACCATTCCCAAAGCTTCTCCGTTGCTTTTATACAGGGTTGCCAGTGTGTCATTAGGCAGAATGTTAGAGTAGGTGTGGGCCGGGTAGATTATCTCCACCTACAGGGACCAAAGGGAGCAGTCACAGTGTGTTTACAATTTAAGATTTAAAAGAATTGGCAAGTTTACTTTAAAAAATGAAAAGAATAATCCTCATTGTTTATAAATGTTGTGTTACCATATAGTTCCAATCTCATAAGTTTAATCTTTTCTTTCAATTTGAGCTTGGTTTGTTCCCTCTAACCTGAGCTAGTTTTTTGTTTAGCACTTTTGATAACTTTGAAAATGTTTAGCAAATACTTTTTCAAGATAAAAAGATAGATTCTAAACAATAATTTACTTGGCTATCTTGTAAACCTTCACTTGAGTAAGGTTTGATGTCTATGTTGAATTATTCTTCAATTGTTAATTCTTTAAGCAGTTAGTGGTTTCGATTCATGCTCTTATTTTGAAGTGGTGAAGACTGTTTCCTGTCCTCTTTTTTCCCCAGTAACTTTATTTCAAACAACTTAAACAAGCAAAATAAAATACACACACAGTAGATAATAAGATACAAACATGACAATGAAATTAAACTATTCTTTGAGAAAGATTAAAGGCAATATTCCAGGTATGCTTTTGATGCGGGAATAACATTATAACATGATGTAAAGCTCAAAAAATGTAGGTTTTTGGTGTCTGGATCATTTTCTATGATTCAGACACCAAACATTAACTTATTGCCAAAAAAAAAAAATCATTTGAGTGTTTCTTTTAAAGCACTTAGAATGTTTTGAGAAGCAGCTGAGACCCAAATGGAAATGTAAAAACATGCATAATGTGAATTTTATCATAATTCTTCCCTTTAACACAGCCAAACTAATTAAAAATGTAATAAAAAATGTCCAGGCTCTCATGTAGGTTAAAATCACATTCAAGCTGTTCTGTTAGTGTGTTTTCCTGAAACTAGAGCCTGTTTAGATCAGCTGCAGACTGCAGAGACGTATAGCTCAAAGGTAGCAGTTATGCAACAGCAACAGACATTCTGGAGCATAATTACAGCAATGACATTAAAAAAAAGATGATGCTAGACGACAGGTGAGTCATGGACAGCAGCTCACCTGGCAGCCTGTGGCCAGAGCCGCAGCTCGGAAACACGCCTCGGCTTTGGCCTTCAGCTCCCAAAGATCGCTGAGCTGCGGGGTTCGCAGATAAAACTCCAGCTCTGAGTATGCAGGGATGATGTTGGGCTTCACCCCTCCGTGTTTGATGATGCCTGTTAGGAAGGAAAACAGAAACAAAGAAAAATGGAGGATAGAAAAGAGAGCGTTCATTTTATTTTTATATGCAGTAACAAGGTTTACATTTTGCACATATAATTAAATGTTGTTTTAAATTAACCATATAATTGTGCAGATAGGAATTACAAAATTAAATTTGTTTAATGAAAACATACCAATTAAAACAAACATCAAAAAGAATTTTTATTTTTTTCAAAATTGCCGCATTTCCATTAAGCAGATTTATTTTCATAAATCCAATTTGCTCAGTGGAAATGCAGCTACTGTTTTATCAACAAGGAAATTAGAATAAAAAATAAGCACTTAATAGGAACAAGCCAATTTTGGAAAAAAACTAATGTTTTACAAAAAAACATCTTGTTGATCATGTGACTCATATGATGCAAAAATAATCTATTGCAAAATAAACCAAATTTCATATGACTGAAAAAATATAAACACAAAAATTTACGTAATTTGCAAAACTGCATTGGAAACACTTTTTTCGCATTACAAGTCAAATGACCAACAGCGGGATGTTGCTACTGGTGGAAATGACAAAGAAGATGACGGAAGTGGCAGGAGGATGATGATGACACATCATGTTTTTTAATGATAATTATCTGAACAAACGTATTCATGTGTGGTTTTAATTGTTTTTTATTTAATGGAAACATCGCAGCTGCAAAATTGTGGGATTTTTTTAACATTAGCAGAATATCAACAAAGTTTTGCGTGCATTTCTTAATAAAAATGCAGCTAGTGTCTTTTTTGGATTTCACTGAGTATTTATAAATGAATGGATAACATGGTGAAAATATGAACACCCACAATTTTCTCTCTATAGCAGGCTAATCAAACTGAAATATAGCCATTAACTTTTTTCCCCTCACCATGAAGTTTCCACTCAGGCTTCAGCTGCTGTCTGAGCGCAGAGAGGTTGCTATAAGCTAGCACAGCAGCATCCAGAGCGTTCACCCCCTCCCACGGATACGCAGAAGCATGAGACGCCTTCCCGTGGTACTTCACTGACACCCTGTGACACCAACATGGCTAGTTTAGGTTTTTATTTCAAGGGAGAAAGAAGAAAGGAAAAGAGCTCACTCAGCGATTGTGACGGTGGGAAGGAAGGAAGCATCCTGCTGAGCCGGATGAGCCATGAAGATGAGATCCACATTAGTGAAAGCCCCGGCTCGGATCAGGTCGATCTTTCCTCCAATCGCCTCCTCTGCGGGTGTTCCCAGAACGGTTATCTGGGATTAAAAGAGTTCAGTAACCTGATGTAAATATCAGCTTATATGTGCCAATCATAATCCAAAGAAGTGAATTGGCTATTAAAGGGTATCTATTAGGCAAAATTTACATTTTGTATATTTTTGTACTGTTTATGAGAAAAGCCCAAGTGTTGAAAAAACCCAACCTTTTCTTGGCAATAAGTTAAAGATTTTTGGTGTCTGAAAAATTAGCTGCTCGAAAAACTTCCAGAATATAACGTCATAAATTAACAGGAGCTGCTCTGTTACCTAGCAACCCCAGGGGAGCTCCAGCACGACTGGTCAGCTGTTTTACTGCTGCATGTGTTGTACAATGGCTGCTGGAAAAGACAAGTGTTTTGTTGTTGACCTGCAATCTAGAAATCACTTGCTGTATTCTTGCTGGTTGTGCAGGAGGCTCCACTTCTGCTTTTCAAAAATGTGTGGTTGTATAATTGTGCATTGGTTGACAGCCATTTTTATGAGCCTTTGCAAATGTACAGTTGAGGGGCGTGGCCAGCAGCAGATTTAAAGTAACAAGACGCTGTAAAACATCTGAAAACAGCCAGAACTGGGCCGACTAAATTCTCATTATCTAAGAACGATTATGTGCAACAAATGTAATAAACATGTTTTAGACCAAGCTTAGCCTGTTCCAGGAATCATAATAGGTCACCTTTAAAACAAAGTCAACATTATAAGACTGTATGCATCTTTATCATCATGAAAGCAGAGACTGTTTTTGTGTTTAGAGAAGTTTCTTCAACCAAGCTTCTGCTTACATCATCCTTCAAACTACCAGCTCAACCAGTAAACAGAAATTATTGTTTATATATTTGATCAAAAATAAAGTTTTCGCAAACAAGATGACGTAATGGAGGAGACATAGAACTGTATTAAAAAATCTTTTTTTGCTCCCTGTATGGAAGTACAAGAGTACAAGATTCAGTCAGTCAGTCAGGAAGGAAAGATGGAAGGATGGATGGATCTTCCTCTCCCCATGTAAAGTTTCCTTTACAAAATTAAAGTTTATTGATCATTGAGATGGCGAACGTCATATTGGGGGGATTTTAGAAAGAAAAAAAAAAATAGAGTAAATTTTCATTTCTAAAATTTTCTAAGAAAAACAAAGAAATTTCTGAGTGTTTAACCCAATAAATCAATAAATAAATTACTTTTGGTGAAAAATGACATGGCCCATTTCTTTAGGAAGGTGTCGATATTTAAAACATGATACAGGACTTATTGACATTTGGTACTTTTGATATTCCATAGACGCCTGGTGTAATTATTACCAATTAGCTATCTAGGGAACTGGTGCCTCTGGGACTTTGCTCTTCCTCCCAGTGAGACCAGTATAACCCAGTGAGGGACCTTTACCTCCACTGGGAGCCCCGGCTGGGTCTCCACCGCCGCTTTCAGTCCCACCGCAGCCGCAACTCCCACTTCCGCTATCAGGTTGTGACCGCACGCGTGCCCCATTTCCGGCAGCGCGTCATACTCGCACAGGAAGCCCACGTTCAGCCGCCGGGGTTCCCCGGTGGTCCCGACCGAACCCCAGCTGGCCCGGAACGCTGTCGGTAGCTCGTAGTGGCTTTGGACCGTCCATGCCTGGTCCTGCTCGGAGAAGAACCGAACCAGCACGTCGTGAGCGTTCACCTCCTCGCCAGCGACTTCCGGTCGGGTCCAGATGTCCCGACTCAGAGCGTGGAGCTGCTGGTTCAGTGACTCTATGCGCTGCTGGAGGGCTTCTTTCATCTGGTGCCGGTTCGCCATTCCCACAGCACCGCCGGAGGTCCAAACAGAACCAGAGTTTTAGTTAATTCCCACATTAATCTGAGAAACACTCAGGAAGTTCATCCTGATCAATAAACTTTCATAAACGGCTCAAAGTGGGCGGAGCCTCTTACCGGAAGTAGTTCCGGTTGTCCTAATTTAATTAGTCGTAAATGAACCTGGGAGCACTGCAAAAACACAAAATCCTACCAAGTATTTTTAGTCTAGTTAATTTTAGTTAGTATTTTCTAGAGAAAATATCTTACTACACCTCAGATAAGATAAAAGGAACTTATAAGTAAATGTTCAGCAGTTTGTTTTAAATCAATAATCACTTAATATTATTGTTAAATATTCAACTGGCAGAATATTTAACTTATAAAAAAAACCTTATTCAATGCCACAAGTGAAATAACACGACAAAGTAACTAGTACTTTTTAAAATCAATATTAGTAAATTATTTCTTAATATTGATATTTCTTGCTTAAAAAGTAACTTGTAAGTCAGTTTCATCTTATTTCAATGTACTAAGATATTTGCACTAGAAATTCGACCAGTATTTTTGTTTTAATGAAATAATAATAGGGATAAATAATGCTTTGTAGCTTTTCAGGCCACCATATGACTAATTTATAAAACAAGATGTGTAAACTTTGCCATCTACTGGCCGGAAAAACATTCTTCTCAAAGGAAATGCAGCTTATTCACATAATTACACAATAGAAAACAATAATATCTAAATACAGCAACAAATCACCAAAATATGATTTTTGTTTTATGGGTTCTGTGTTCATTAATGTTCTGAGGCCAGAAACAGAACAAATTAATTTATATTGAGATTAAATTACTCAAAAAGGGACTCTTCTGTACTTTATTTAGATTATAAAAGAAGTATGTTTTATTATTAAATTGCAATTACTTTGTTTTGGTCAATTAAACAAAATAGGCCAATTAAAGGCATTTCGTTTTGCATCCACATCGCCACTAGAGGGAGCCAGAGTCACGTTTCTCCTGCTGTGGGGAATGAAATAAATAATTTTAAATGGGAATTTGTGTCAGAGGTGTAATTTATTTACAAATGCAATTAAGGACTACATCAGTTATTGATTAATCAATTATCCTGACGATGAATCGATCAATTCAATAAAAAATGTAAAATTCAAACTTTTTATTTAAGACATTTTTTTTTTAGAAAAAAAAAAATGTTTGTGCGAATTAGTTATTTGCACAAATAAATGCGAATAACTAATTTACTTCAGTTTTAACGAAGACAAATAAGGTTGCAAAACGTTTTCTTGCCTAAAATGCAAGAAAATCTGATGATAATTTCTTGGATTAACCAATTAGATGGCAAAGATGCTTAATATGATTTTTTTATTATAATTATTTTTTCAACACAATATGAAGCAGGTGAAACTAAAACTATCACTAGAAGAGTTTCAGGTAGAATAAAGAAGTTTTTGTTCATCTTAAATGCAAAGTGTGAATATTTTTGTAAAGTTTTGTCTTAATTACTGCTGAATATGTTGATGTTTCAGCAAATGGGTCTATGTATTGATTAATTAAGTTAATTGATTACTAAATTAGATGATTATTTCAGTAATCGTTTAGTGCAAGTAATATATCCAATTAGTCATTTCAGCCCTAATTTCATTTTATTAACTATATAGTCTTCATAATTTGACTCTCAGAGGGTGTAAAGGTGTAATTTAGTGTAAAATCAGTGTCTCACCAGTGTGTGTGACACAGAGAGCAGGTGTACTTGTGCATGTTTTTCTGTCTGAGGTTAATTGGGATCGGCTGTCAGTCACAGGAGGAGACGCTGCCACGGCCGCCTGTCAGCCTTGTCCACGCCCCGCCGGTGGCACCGCCATTTTGTTTCAGTTGACCGACCCACGCGTGACCCCACTGACCTCTGCTGCGGGAGCATGTGTTTGATTTCACATGGTCACAAGGAGGGATTTACGTCAAATAAATTAATTTACTCACTTTTATATGACGGCGCATTAGGGTGAGGAGTCAATTTGTGCCCCAATTTTTTTAAATGTTTTTTTTTCTAGAAAACATTTACAAATATCTGAGTTTGAAAAGTCAAAAAAATGTTTGGACAAAAGTCACAAATTTTTAGATCAATCTCAGAAATTTTATAGTCAAAACTCAGAAACTCCTGAGTTTGAGCAGCTGAAAGTTCGCTTGAAAAACAATCAAGAAAATGAATTTTAATCACAGATATTTTCTAGAAAAATGAAGGACATTTCTGAGTTTGGAAAGTCCACATTTTTCTGCAAAAGAAATCAGAAATTATTGTTAGAAAAAAGGAAGAAATTCCTAGCGTCCAACAGAAACTCAATAGTAAAAATTTTGGAGATTAATTTCAAAATTTTTCTAAAAATTTCTGAGACTAATCCCAAGTTTTGTTTGTTTTTCTAGCAAATTTTTAACTGTTGAAACTCAGAAACTTTGTGGTCTTTTCAAGAAAATTTCTGAGCTTTTATGGGAGAAGATTTTATTCCTTTTTTATTATTTATGTGAAGACATTTTTTCCATATTATAATTTTCCTGTTAACTAGAACTTTTTCATCAGTGTTAATGAATAATTGACTTAAAACAAGTGTCTAAATCTTGCTGAAAAGTTACTTGTTAGTTTGTCTTATTTCCAGTTTGCTAATAAACTACACCAAAAACACTGTAAGATTTGTGTTTTTGCAGTGTGTCACATAATTTCTTACTTTTCATTGGTTCAAAACCTCAGTGTTGTTTTTGAGGAACTTGATTTTTATACATGAAATTCAGGCCCAGTGGAGGGAAGTGACATCATCCTGTCTGCATCACTTTCAAATGAGACGCGTAGCATGAAGAGTCCCAACAGAAATCCTGCCTGTTGTGCTTCATATTGCAAACCGAGCCACTCAGCGGGGCGAGCAAATCCCCTGAGGGAAAGTGTGTGTGTGCGTGTGTGTGTGTGTGTGAGACAGTCCCTCTTCTGTCATTATCATCACATCAGTGCACGCTCTCTGCCTCTGCCAGTAATACATTTACACTTCGGTTTGGAGGTGAAATTACACGCTGCAATATTTGCTTTACGTTTGTTGTGTTTGCATGATTGAGTTTAGCTTAATTTCTTCCTCTCAGACGTTACAATATGAAATATGTTTTTCTAATTTTACAGCTGCAGCAGCTTATGCATTTCAATTTCATTAAGCTAAATGATTATTCTGTTTATTTACTGGAATCTTTTCATTTCTAATTTGTTTGCAATAAATAGGGAAGTAATTTTCTTTAGCCCTACATCTTTATGTGGGTTGAAGATTTATTTCTGTTTTTGCAAGAAATTGATAATATTCGGATGTTTTGTTTGTTGTGTTTGTTTCCTTGGTTTCCTCTTGAGTTTACCTCCATTTCTTTCTTTGTTTGGCAAAGGAAAAGCGTCTGACCCAATAACATCAGCCTTTGTTGGCAGACTGGGGGACGGTGGGAGGACAGGCAGTCCTTCAACCTGCAGACAAGCCATGATCAGCAGGGCTGCTTGCAAAGTGGAGCTGAGTGAAGACGATAAACCGGTAGACTTGGTTCGGCTTTGGACCAAACTTGCGACATTTGTTGCATTTCCAGCTGCTGTGGTTCGCTTTCACTCTGCATTGAATCAAATGAACCAAATCGTTTAGAGAACCTGTTCCCCTCCTCGCCTGTGGCGGCGCTGCACCAAGAACCACTAAAGGAAATCACACAAAAACCTCTGACGAAGACATCTAATAAAACTTCCTTCATCCAGTCAGATTTTCGCAGTCGGAGGATTTCTCTTTTGTCTTTGGCTAAAGACCACAAGCCATTTCTCCTGCTAGCGCTAGGCTAAAACCTTTGTTTTGGTTTCATTTACCCAGAATGCCCTGCTCTGTAGTCCACTTCCTGCTGTAGGAGCGGTCTCCGGTTTGCTTGCTGTTCACATATGCATTCAAACTGCACCAGAGTTCACTTCAACCGAACCGAGACTGAGGTTCGAAGGTGGACCAGAGTTCAATTAGCATTCCCACCTCCCCAACCGAACCGGACTTTCTAGGCAAACGGCCTGGAGTTGGATTAAAGCTGATTAAACAGAAGTGGTGTTTGCCTAGATTTCTACTATAAATGTTAACTTCAAGTATATTAAATGAATGTGGAAAATGTTTTAGAAAATCAGTCTCAGACTGTTCACTCCCTTCCTCCAAATATAAGCTTTTTATTTGAATTACAGATTTTCTGTTTCTTGGGATTACATTTAAGATGAGGTAAAGAACTCTTCCTCCTCCTCCTCCTCCTTCTCCTTTCAGGGGATCCTCCATCTTTTATTACTGCTTTGAGCTACCAGGAGCAGGTTCAACACAGAGATTAACTGGGAATGTATGTTTTCTGTGTGAACATGATAAGACCTGTGATGACACAAAGGAAAGGTCAGCCTCAGCAAGACGGCAGGACACCGAAGAGCAGTGGAAGACAAGCTGGTCTGCAGGAAATAAAGCAGCAAATACTTTCATATATTTTAAGTATTTCTGTCTCTTTTAATACCAGGCTGAATATTCGGTGTGTAACTACCTGTCAGAAAACAATTCTATCACCGCCAAATAAACTTTATTTATAGAGACAACAAACTTTAATTTAGAATTAAATTTCTCATGTGATATCAGTAGCATTATGTTAGCGCTGTGTGCTAGCTATTAGCTCCTTGAGTACATAACCATACTTAAATTATGTTTAATTTTCTAAACTTATTTATCTATTTTTTGGGTTTTGTATTTATGTACTAATTAAAACTCTGTATACTTTTATATGACTTGAACATTATGCTAGTAATGTGGCCAGCATATTTCCAGATGAGGCCGTGGCCTCCCCTGACCCCCATTTGGGGACATCACTGCCTTGGGATTTAAATTTCTTTACCAGATTAAAAATAATAGGCAAGACAGTTTAAATTTTAGTGCCAATCATCCTGGATGCCAATCTGGGTGAATCTTCATCAGCGCAGACAGAGGTTTTGCATTGTGTAACATGCGGATAAACAACATTGGGTAGTTGCAGCAATATTTAATCATCAATCAATCAATCAAATTTTATTTGTATAGCACATTTCAGCAGCAAGGCATTTCAAAGTGCTTCACATCATAACAAACATAAAAACACAAAGTCATGTAACATAGAATAAACAATCAAAACATTAATTTAGACGGCCGTCAAATTTCTAACTTGTTATCCATTTATCTAAATGTTTTACTTTGTGCAGATCCTGATCTTTGCAAGAAATTTTTAATTGATTAAGTTTCAAATCCAACTCTAAACAGGTGGGTTTTTAGTTGTGATTTAAAGGAACTCAGTG
>CAEGAD010079709.1:0-76779 GCA_903067055.1 Poeciliopsis paucimaculata | reverse complement strand
TAATCTTTAAGCAAGTATTGAACATTTGTTTTATTAAGCCCACATTTCTGTATCCAAATGCTGCTAAAAACATGCCAGCCACATTGTTTAAATCAAAGCATATTCATGCAATAAAGTGGCCTAGTCAAAGTGCAGATCTAAAGTCAGCTGAGCGTCTCTGGCAAAGAAGCGTGAACCATAAAAACACCTCTCTTTCTAGACGTCCAGACATAACTGCACTGACAGCTGCTCCAATATTGACAAAACAAGCCACACTTTTCAGATTTTTATTTATACAAATTTAAAAAAAGACATTGTGGCCAATCACATAGAATCCCGATGAAATACAAAGCACGTTCATACATGAACACAGAACCGTGTATGATTTCTGCTTTGAATTTCTTAATTAAACCATCAGCCAATCAGCGGCGAGAACCGACTGCAGTAATGAATCCAGCACACTCGTCACGTTCCCAGCATCCCTTGTAGAAAGAGAGAGAGAGTGTGTGTGTGTGTGAGAGAGAGAGAGAAAGAGAGAGAGAGAGAGAGAGAGAGAGAGGAAGGGGTTTGTCTGACAAGCTGAGGAGGACCACGGATCGGAGAGCAGAAGAAGAAGAAGCAGTAGCATCATCAGCATCATCCAAGGAAGAAGAAGAAGAAGAAGGAGAAGGGTCATCATCCAACACTTGTTCATCTTCACCAGCCGCTCAGGTAAATTGCGCGTTTTTGCGCATGTAATTCGCGCAGCGCCTCTTTGTTCGCAGCCTTTGTGTTTTATCGCTTCCTGTCGCGAGGTTTGCTGTTTGGAGAGAGAAGCGTGCTTCACTGGAACCAGCCTCCTGCTTGGCCGGGATACGTTCAGGGACTCTGGGTTCTGCTCAGCCTGTCTGAGGCGGAGAGTGCGGGGATTCCCTCCGCCGGGGCCCCGCAGCCCAAAAGTCCCGCACATTGGGGAGAGGAGGGGTGAGTGGGGGGGGGGACATGGATCCATTTCATCACCGTGACCCGGTGAGGAGCTGCTGCTGCTGCTGCTGCTGCTGCCTCATCCAGGTCAGAAAGTCACTTCTAATCATCCCAACGTCACTTTTCTGTTTACTGGAGCAATATGTGACTCTTACAGCTGCAGTGGATGCGGCATCTTAAAGGAATAATTCCGATTTTTAATCGTATTTTCTTTCTAACTGGGTTTTTGTTGAGCGTCTGTGCGCAGCCAGCGTCTTACTTAAAGTGGATATCTGTCATCTCGTTTCTCTTTGATTTTACAGGAGTTTTGACATTTACAACTAATCAGAGTAGCTGTTGCAGAAGTTAAATGTTGTCATATTTTTTTGTCTGTCATTTCTAAATGCTGTTAACACCCTTCAGTGTTGATGCTGAAGGGTTTTTTTTTAATTTTTTTATTTGGATTTGGATTTTTATTTATTTTTTTTTTTTTCTTCATCTCTTGTCTGTCCTCTGTAATTAGTTTCAGCTGTTCCTCGTTACCTTGGTTACCTCTGTGTGTATCTGTTCTCACCTGGATTCTCTGCCCCTTCCATCTGTCCCTGGTTCTATGTAAAAGTGTTTGGACTGTCTTCATCAAATCGTCCTGTTGCACTTTGGATTCTCCTTAAAATCACCAAATAATAGCAATAATAATAATAATAATAATAAGTAAATGGAGGACTGTTAGCTGGCTGCTTTCAGTTCCACCGAGCTGCTATTGGATGAAGTTAGAGGAAGTTAAGAGATAAAAAAAAAAATGCTATTTAAAATATATTTTAAAATTTTTGTACTATCATTTTTAAGTTTCAGATAAGCAGCCACTTAGACTTGCAGTCTGGCTCACATTTACAATGAGTGTAAAGTGATATTTCATATTTTACTTGAAACTGGGGTTCTATTAAGAGCGCAGACCAGCCAGTATCTTTGGGGTAAACCTCTCTGAGGATTTTGTACCATATTTTTCATATTCTATAAAGATTTTCTGGATTCGGTTGACAATCCTCTCATGTTCTCCCTGTTGCTGGTGCACCTGTTCCTAGGGCATCTTTTCCTTCCACTCAACTTCCTATGACGATGCTTTTTCTGAGTCACTGAATTTAGGATTTTCATAATCTATAAACCATAATCATCCAAATGACAAGCAACAAGATTATATGACATGTAAATTTCACTTTCTAAAATTTTTTATTTAGCTCTATTTCTCTATATATTTTTCAGCTGCCTTAGAACTTAAAAAAAACCCCAAAAAAACCTTATTTCAGTTTGACTTGTTTAAATTTGGACGTTTGTTTAATCTGCGTAAATGTAACTCTATGGTGCCAAAAAATGTGTATTATTAACCTGTTCTACAGAGTTTAGGTCAAGCTGCACACTGAATTTAGTGTCGGTGCTCCGTTCTAATATTTGCTAATGATGATGTCATACTCCCAAAGTCACTCATGAAATATTAATGGAGCCATCAGGAGGCTGAGGAATGTTCTGCCCATAACCAGTTATCTACATTTGAGCCAGCAGATGCTCCCCAGCAGGAGGGGGCATGGTGTGTGTGTGTGTATGTGTGTGTGTGTGGGGGGGTGTGCGCGTGTGTGTGTGTGTGTGTCCTTGTGTTTGTTTCTAATACCTTGCGGGGACCATTTTCCTGACACATGCTACGTTGTGGGGACCCACTGCTCCTTGTGGGGACTGAAGCCTGGTCGCCACAAGGGGAAACGCTGTTTTTGGGTCAGGGGTCAGATTGAGGACTAAGGTATGAATTGAGTTTTGGTTAGGGTTAGGTATGTAATGGTTAGGGTTAGGATAAGGGTAAGGGTAAAGTGTAGGCTGTAGAAATGAATGGAAGACAACGGAAAGTCCCCGCAAAGATGCAAAACGTGTGTTTGTGTGCGGGGGTGAGGAGGGGGCTGCCAATGATTACAGGTTTCTGGCTTCAGGAGGAGCTTATGAAATAAAACCAACCCTTTTTGTCCAAATTTAATCCCAAAAAGTGACCAACCAGCCAGGATAAGTTGGGATAGTAGAATTTAAGAGTGGATAATATGCACTACAGATTTAATCATCATACACTGTAGCACTATTATGGCCCCTACTTTAAAAATGCTGGCGCTCTGCTGCCACCCCTCCAAGAAAATGAAGTTTTAAGCCTAAATATAAATGTAAAACCCAATCAATACCCAATCAATAAATAAATCTATAATATTTTAAATATATATGCATATAAATCATGAATATATATATATTTTTTAGCCGTGCTCACCTACAATTTTTCTCGGCATCATCTCTCTGCCGATGCCACTGATTCATGGTAACACAAACACTGTTTCTGAAAGACGCTCCCATTTCAAACCAGCTTCTTCAGGACAGCCGTTACATCACTGAGCCACACACAGCAGCTGATAATCACTGACGCTCTCATGGGACAAACAGTGAAGAAACCAGTAAAAATAACATCTCTGATAATACTGTCAGTAGGAAAAAACTGGTCCCGATCAGGCGTTCAAAGTCGGCTCGAAAAATCTATTACAGGGAAAAGTCAAATATGCGGATCGCGTTTTAGAAGGAGAGAGATAGAGTTTTATCTAAATTTAAGGGTTAATTTCTGAGCGTCGTTTTGTTTTCATCGCAGTGACTCCTTCTGCGCCTTCGAAGCACGTCGGTAAACAGCTTAAATTTAAGTCTATCAAGACAACAAATCTAAATTCCTAGAATTTCTTTGCAATAAATTACAGATGATACACTAAATGCCCTCCTCTAATGCAAATGCATATTTGTTTGGAAGTTGACACTGTGTGGTTCGTTAAGTAGTTAATTTTGGAAGTTGCTTCAATGACTTTTATGAATCATCGAATTAAACTCAACTCCCTAAAAAAAACCTGCAATTAAGCTTCTCCAGCATATCTTCCACTAATCTAGTAGAGAATTCCTTTTTTTTTAAAAATTATTCGAACTCTGATTAAACGCATTTGCTTTTAATCAGGGGCTGTTTTTTTTTAGATTTCTAATGAAGCTTTTCTACGACTCCAGCAGTCCTCTGCCTGCAGGCAGGGAGGAAGAAGTGTGTGTCTTTTTTACAGTGTGTGTGTGTGTTTGAACTAATGTGGCGTCTGCTGTGAGACGTGCTGGGAGGTCACTGTGTGGGGACTCGGCTGTGACACCTCGCCTCGCCTTGCCGGCCTGCCGGTGCTGCAGGAGACACTCTGTCGTGTCGCAGAGCCTGTTCTGGCTCTGCAGTCGACAACGGTTCACAGTTCGGTGGCGTCTTTCTCATCACTGCCGGCTGCTCTCACTTTGAACGGAGCACGCATTTACAACAACAAAAAATTAGCTGGAAGGGTTTTTATTCCTATAAACTTCTTATTCTTGTTTTGTTGAAAATGTCAGTGACGACAAAATAGCTGCACACCATGCCTTCATTTTAGCGCACTACTAACACCCTATGTCTAATAGAGTTCTCCCAAGTGAGTGTTTTACAAGTTTTCCACGGCTCATTAAAAGAAACAGCAGGGCTACGCAGAGCCCCAGACACCAATGAACGAAGGCACAGAGGAAGTGGAGGAAGTGGATCATTTATGCTGCGTCATTCACTGTGGACATATTGGTTCACAAGTTTGGGATTTAGGATGTTTTCCTACCTGATAATCAGATAGACTCGGTTTGATTGGTGAAAATGTTGCAACATTTGTTCCATTTTCAGTTGGCGTGGTTCACGTTCACATTGTAGTGTGTCAAATGAACCAACTGAGCCATTTGAAAAACGGTTCATTGGTGGCGCCAGTGATGGCCCTGCAACAAGGACTGCTGAAGGAAATGACACAAAAACCTCTGAAGAAGACCCCGAGTTCAAGGGTCTAATAACTTCAGCTTTCATCATATATTTTTTTTTCCTCCTGATTGTCTCAAGGAGTTTCATATAGTAGGACTCACGTAGCCAGATCCTGATGTTCTGGCTACGTGTATCCAAATGTTCAGCAACAATCTACAAAAATTGGATGGTGGAAGAGGGAACATCACAAACCCCAATTCATTGTCATTTCATTGGACAAAGGCTGAAATTTTAAAAAAAAAGACCCAAATTAACATCACAGTCACACCTGTCATGAGTATGCAGATTTAGAAAATAGCCATAATCCCTCATTAAAACAATGATTACATAAGAGGAGTAGAGGCAGGTGTGCAGATGTTTCAGTCAACACACAATCGACTTACCCTAAATACTGACAACGTAACACAGCAAAATAAGACCTTGAGTACTCATAGTATTGTCATTACAATCCGTTTCCTTTAATAATAAGTAAGTGTTAAATGAAAATATAGGCCAGCAGATTCTTTTACATTAAATGTTGGTACATGGACACTATGTGGAGATGGAAGTGCTTGGTGGGCAGCATCTCCAAGTTTTCTTGTCTCCGTTTTCTTTTTTGTGTGCAATATCAGTAGTTGTGTGATTAAAGCAGAGAAATGGTGATGAGTCGTGTTGTTGACGTCACCGTGGTGATATGAGGTCAGTGTCTTACTTTGAGGTCCGACTGGCCATCATGTCCACGTAAAAATCTAGGAAGACCCGGGCTGCCATTGACTGCAGAAGCACTGTGTCGGTCAGAAGTTTACCTTCACAGTCAGAATCTCTTTATTTGAAAAATACGGCAAAATACGAGGCAATTTGTGACAAACCCCCCCCAAACTGTTTAAAGGCATACCGTAAAATTCTGAAATCGAATAAAGAGTAGAAGTTCACTCTTATTTTCTTGACCTTTAACAAATGCAAAAACTTCGGTAACATAAGTTAACCTAAAATAGTAAAAGTCTGATTTTAATGTCAGAGGGAAAACGTTTCCAGTGTCTCTTTATATGGTGGCTGCTCTCTAAAAGTCATTGCAATGATTACAGAAGCTCTAAATCTAAGAAGATCTTTCTGTAAAATTCCAAAATAGAAACTGTCGTGATAATCCATCTGGCAGCGGGCCCCACACATTTATTAATAATCTCCCATAATGCCCAAGGGCAGGCTCCTACCACCTCCTCTTCTTTTAGGATCAGTCTCTGCTGTCTTCCCACTTCTCCTCAGTTTCCTCTGCCTGTTTCTGACCCGGCGACCCTTCGCTCCGACCGGCTCCGTCAGCTCAGAATGTCAGGAAAAATAAAAAGTATCTATCATAATTAGATCTATATTTACCCCGCTGCTATAATCTTAACACTTCATGTTCCGCTATCATGTCACAGAAAGTGAAAATCCGCCACAGGAACAGTCCATGTTGGAGGATGTCATGGACGTTGTGCTGCTTTTGCCGGCTAATAAACGACTGTCAGGCTTCGACGTGCAAATTCACAGAGCAGCCATTGGGATTATGTGCTACTTTTAACGGATTCACAGGCAGGATGTGAAGAACAAGAAAAAAACCCCAAAAAAAACAAAGCGAGTGGAGTGGGAAGGAGCTGCGGTTTTCTTCACTTACAAGATATTTTGAACATAGCAGAAGGCACGCTGTACATCAGTGGGGGCCTCGAGTGTCTACTGCGGCATTATCCCACTCTTCCCCATCATTAGCGAGCGAAACATGTGATTACTGCCTCCGCTGTTTGCTCTCAGTGTGTTAGTACCTCACGAATCCCTCTAAGTAATCCACATTGTACGGGGTTGGATTCAAGTTCTGTTCTCCACTGGAAACAGAATATCAAGTATTATATAGGATCTTGGCATCTCGAGTTCTGGTTTTTCTTTATTGATTGACCTTGTCCCCTACCCAGACAGGGCATGCTACTCTTTTCTGGCTGAAGGCCATGAACCTGTTTCAGACACATCAGCCTTGAATCTGTTATTCACAAGTTTGTGACAGGTTTTTGGCCTCCATGAGCTTCTGACGAGATAACCGCATTGGTACCAGAACTTGCAGCATTGAAAGCAAGTAGAACTGGTGCTATGGCAGCAACGTAACCACTGGAAAAGGGCAACAAAAGTTTGTGATCCAGAAGAGAGAAGGACTTAATAGATGGACTTAGTTCAGTGTTTCTCAAACTTTGTCAAGTTGAACACCGTTTAGCAAACTTTCACGGACCTCCTACCTTAAAATTGCGGCCCACAATTACACAATAACTCTTACAACCTGAAATGAAAATATTAGTCTATTAACTCACTTATTGTCTTCTTCACTCATCCTAATGAGAAGGGTGTTTTGTAAATGTGGCTGGTCCACGACAAAGGCATGAACAAGTCTACTTGGAACATTTTGAATTATTTACAGATTTTAAAAACGTCAAACAGGTTACGATACGCTACGTATTGTAACGGTGTTCTAAAAACAATAAAAGTTCTGCAGCTCATCCTGAGAAACTGAAAAACTATTCCTGCAGACATAAATTCCAGTTTGAGAAGGACTGGCTTAGATCAAAGCATAATGGTGTGATTAAAGTTCTCCAGAAAAAGTCGAGAGCTAAATCCAATAGAGTTAACCTATCCTCTTTCCACTATTCATTCTCTGCTGACAAAGTCTGCTAAAGCTTCTGCTTGCTACAAGGTTAGCTGTAATGCAGTAAGGCCTCCTGTGGATTCCTCCCACTGTGGATATTCAGCAGAGAGAGCCGAGAGGCAAAGACGAAGCGGCTTTAACAGGTTCCGGCAGAAAGCAGCTTATGGGGTGTTAAGGAAGAGGAGAAAGTGCCAGTGGAGCAATGATGGTGATTTTCTATCACTGATGGCGACACTGCCAGTCACCGTGATTGTAATTGTGACTTTCAGCTGTTCTGTTTGTTTTCCTGCAGTTTCCCCTAAACTTATGGGGAATAACTTATAACTTATCAAGCTTATAACTTGAGTTATGACTCAAGTTATAAGCTTTATGATGGATCAGCCAAAATCATACTTCCAATGGGTAGACGATGTCGCTCTCTGTGACGGGAATCATTGTTCACCCCACCTGCTGATATGTTGAACGTTAACGCATCTGACAATGTTCGGAAGCACTGTCGGATAAAGGTTGAGTATTTAGGTGACAATCTGCATAGAAAAGTTTTGAATTGTTCAGAGGCTTGTTGGTCGTGTGCGGTGGTAGTCGAGATAGTTCTCATTAGACTCAACTTCCAGTTGTAAGCTGTCAGCATTGAACTGGGTGTCAAGCTCCTTCATATCAGCACAAAGCGTGACTCACACACATTTATCGTCTTGAGTTATGTGGCAGTTCTCCACACTTCACAACTCAGGCATTTAGTCTCCTTGTTGATGCTTGCAATTTATCTCCCACCCCCCCACATCCCATCTCCCACCATCCAATCATCTCACACTGGGGATTTAAGAGAGCTCAAATAAATTTTTATTTCAAATGCTTTTGTCAATCTTAAAGATCTCTGGCCTTACTAGTTTTACAAGTAGGACATGATGACTATATAAATACCAATGTAGTTTTCAATTGTTCAAACCTTGACCTGGTGTGAAAAGGTAATCCCCGTCCCCAACCAAAACCCAGTACCTGGCTTTGTCTCTCCTGGTGATAACAGCTACCATTAAGCATTTGCGTCAACTACCATTTATGTCACTGTGGAGGAATTTAGACCCATACTTTGCAAAATTGTTTAATTGATTAGAGGATTTGCTGGTGCGTTTTGTATTATTATCCAGGTGTATAATACAAGTTTGTTTGGGCTTCAAGTCGCAAACTGATGGTCAGAAAGCAGAATACCAGGCCAGCTGGAGAGCTGACGTGTTTCCATCAACAGTTTGAAGTATTCATGAGAAATTTCTTGCTTGTCGTGGTTTTTGGCTTTTCCCTACTGACGTAGCGAACGCTCCTGTCCACTAGTGGGTTTGTGCCTTACCAGATGCACCAAACCTCTGGCTTGAAGAGCAGGATTTTCTCCTTTCTTCTGAGATGTGTGGTCCATGCTAGTTAGCAACCTCTGCTTCCTGTTTATTAGAGCCATAAGGATGGTCAGCATTTGACGAAATTATGCTCTGCGTAGACTGATTCATTCACTCCAAACCAGCAGAAGGTGACACACCTAATTTGAATTTTCTTTTTTGGGGGGGGGCTATTTAAAAGTTTGCTCTAAAGAAAAAACACGGCGTTTTGCTGTGACTCGGCCAGGATGGCTCACCATCAGGATGAAAACGATTCTAAGTTTTGTGACGCTGGGCAGATCTTCATGAAACAAAGTGGAGAAACCTGAAAGAGTTTATTCTTCTAATCACCAGAAGACATGGCATTAGGAGGCGGCCATGTTGTCCACTACATCCATCGCTGAAGGGAAGGTGTGCTCCAACCTTTTGCCCAGAGAGATCTCTGTCTCCAGTCTGTAGACGATGAGGTTGGATTCACTCTTGTCAAACGGTTACTGGCGGTGATTAACTTGTGATGATTTAACGCTTGACCTCCATTATCTCGTCCTGCTTCTGCTGCTCTCAAAGTTCCTCCTCCGTCTTTAACCACAAAACGCAGAGGAGACGCCACGACTTTTAAAACAGCAGCTCGGTTTTAATCAGGTGTAAAGGTTCCCCTCTGTTAGCAAGCTGTAGTTCTCACTAATCTGCTCCAGATTCTCCTCTGCATCACAGATGTTATGTAACTAAATCTTTCCATATGAACGCTACGCTTCATAAAGACCGTCGCTGTGGATCTCACCCGGCTCCGCGTTTTCACTTCTGTGTCACTGAATTATGTAGCAGTGCGTTCACACGGATTCCGCGTCATGTTGAATTGTTGAAGCAGAGACCGAAGAGCCGGGATGCTCTGAGGGCAGCCAGATGGTGAGAGACGGGACGCCTTCACTAACTGGAGCTGGACCTTCAGGAGAAACCGTCTTCACGAACACAGTGTGCTGCAGAGCCGAGCACGGACACAGGAAACTGGTCAAAAAGCCAAAACTTAATAATTCTAATATAGCTTTAGCATATTTACCACTGGTTTGAAATTGTTTTCTCTAGTAATTACATAAATTTGTAAATTTTACCAAACTTCTCCTTTAAACAAACAAAAAAAAAACATTGTTTTAATGAGATTAAGAAAACATCACAATATTTATATCTCTTTAAGACCAAAATATCTCTTTTAAACAAGTAAAGTTGTAATATTAAAAAGGCTAAGATTTTTAGACATCATCTATAGCAGTGGATCCCAAAGTGTGGGGTGTGCCCCTGGAGGGGGCGCTGTGCCATTGCCGGGGGGGGGCATTCATCCACACTGCAGGTAGCGGTATGGGTGAATAGGAAGAAAAAAAAACAGTTACACAAAAGTGTTTCACTATAAAGAAGGTTTGTAGTGGGTTTTTTGGCAACCTGAAGTGTGAAATAAACTTTTGTGGAGTTTCAAAACAAAATATGTCTATAGGTTTATGTCTGGTTGAACCATGTGTGTGCCCAGTTGATTTTTTTTTTTTCTTTTTCAACTGAGCACAGTTGAAAAACTCCCCAACAGTATTACAACCAGGCAGTACAGTGTTATTGTACCACCTGGCGGAGCAGGTGATAAAACCCTATAGATTTGATTGTAATTCATCTGAGGAGGGCGGGGGGGCGAAAATCTTTGGGAACCACTGATCTAGAGGAAAGCGAGTGTGAGACTAAACATACTCTGCAAATCACCAGATTGTAAAATTGGGTCATTTTCACAGAGAAATGAGCGACCTCAGTATTTTTAATAAAACTGAATTTTGTGTTCACCGGGGTTGGCTTTAACAGAGCTGCTGTGTGTGTGTGTGTGGGGGGGTGTGCGCGTGTGTGTGTGCGCGTGTGTGTGTGTGTGTGCGTGCGTGCGTGTGTGCGTGTAAGTGTGTTGTCCTGTAGGTTTTCTGTTCCTCACCTCCTCTGGCCTGACCGACCCACCAGCCCGTCGTCATGAACTACCTTCGCCGGCGCCTGTCTGACAGCAGCTTCGTGGCCAACCTGCCCAACGGCTACACGATGGACCTGCAGAGGCCGGCCCCGCCCGGATCATCCATTTCATCTCCCGCCTCCCCGGCCATCGAGAGGCGTCAGCCCCCGAGCCTCCCCAGCCATACCCCAGGCTCAGGCTCGGGTTTGGGTTCGGGTTCAGGCCCGAACCTGGCCTCGGCAGCGGGTTCGGGGAGCTTCCTCAGCTCCTTCTCCAGCGTGGTGAAGAGCGCCCAGATGGCCCAGAACGTCGCCGCCGCTGCACACGCTAAGTCAGCTGGAGCTGCGGCAACTGAGGCTGCTTCTGCTGGAGGCGGTCAGCCGGTCAAGCCTGCGGTACGCAAACCCAAGATCCTGCTGGTGGTTGATGATCAGCACACTGACTGGTGAGTGCAACACTAGAAACTCTTAATTTTTGTAACTTTAGGCGTTTTTTTTTTGTTTGTTTTGTTTTGTTTTTGGTTTAAGAGTACATACAGGGCCGGTCCAAGCGTTTTTGGGGCCCTAAGCTGATTTTTATTAGGGCCCCATTATACCAACAACAGATACTTTATAATTCTTAATCCACTCTGTGTGAGGCATATCTACTATCATTAGCATCATTTGTAATTAGCCTACGTCATACCAGTGCTGCTATGACTATTGATTTTAACCTTACAGGACTGGCAAACCAAAGAAAAACAAAAAGGAATTTGAAATGCAAAGTGGCATTTAAGTGTGCCATATTATAACTATTTGAATGCAACGTCAGCAGATAAACACTAAATTTACTTTTCCCCAACAATAGTTTCCCCCAACAGTGGCAGCAGCCAATTTCAGGACCAGATTAACTATTATTTGTGTAGCAACTATAAAAATAATATAGAAATGTTTTTTTTTTCTATATAGAATTGCGTTTCGCTTGTATTATTCTAAATTATTTAAAATATATATATGTTTTTATCAAGAAGCTTGGTGCGCTTGGGGGCTGTAACCATCTGCTTTGATTGTCATTTTTCATGCTGTAAAGAAATATATTCCCATACCATAATACTGCTTCCACCAAAAAAAAAATGTTGCTTATGGGCGTAACCTAGAAACCTATTTATTGGAAAACAAGAGAATTTTCCAATGTTAAGAAGATAAAATACTTCCTGAACTACAAACTGTTCCTATACTCTATTATTAAAAGTTGTTTTTAGTTCTGTGCGAAAGCAACAGAGCGTCACGTTATTTTGGATGTGCTAGCATGTCCTTGGGCTTACTAGGCATGCCAGAGCTCTCTGTGCCAAAATGGAAATTGTCATGGTAACCAGAGGAGAGAACTTAGCTGCTTAGGTGACAGAAAAATGAATGAGGTTAAACGAGAAAGAATTGGCTCATCTTTCAGTGGAGGCACACACACGCACACGCACACGCGCACACACACCTGAAGCTGCTTATGGATTCCCAGAGCTCAGGTCAGCTGCTGGTTTATCTTCCCTGTCTAACTAAATCAATAGAGCTCTCATGCATTTCACGGACTGTTATTGTGTCGTCTAATGCTTTCAGAGAGATTGACTTCTGCGAGCTTGTTATGAGCCATTTCCAGCCTTTTGAAATTTATCTCCAGCGCCAGCAGAGGGGTGGTTGTGTGCAGGCCGCGAGGAGATCAGGCCAGGGTTGGAAATTGATCTCTAAATTAAAGCGTCTTGCTGACAGCTGTAATGCAGCGTTCCGGATTTCCTCGGGTCTTTTCTTGAGGAGCCGGGTGGTGTGTTTTGTGTGAGCCGGCGGGCTGAAATGCCCCTGCACGCCTCGGTGTTTGATGAAATGAGCCGTTAGGGGATCGCTGTCACTCGCAGGCCTCCAGCCTGGCTCAGCCTCTCTGGGCAAAGCCGCCGCGCTCCTTCAGGAATAGCAGGAGTTTGGATCCCATGCAGCAACGCAGAAACCTCCAGAAGGGTTTTTATCCTTTTGTGAGTCCTGAACGGAGGAGGCTTAGTTTAATTCAAAAATACTTTATTTATTTATCCCAAAGGGAAATTAAATGTTGCAGCAACTCATATAATCTAATCCATTGTGGACGGAGGTGCTGTGAGCATGAAGGGTCTCCAGTAGCAGTCCGTCTTGCAATGAATCTGAAAAAGCCTCTGACTGAAGACTGTTCAGTCAGAGGCTGAACAGTTAGCATGTCATGACATGCTAACAGGTTATAACACTGTCATAACACTGTTATAACATCTGGGCAGCACAGATGATTTTCCACAGTAGCAAATCCTGGATGACGTCATCAGCTAGCAAGCTCCGCTAATCCACCTCATCTGCTTTTGCCGCTCCTCTTTAAATCTGTCTGGCCGTTTGATTTGAAAGCTAGGACGAGATGATTTGAACTTCCTCTGATTCCTTTTCAACTCCTCTGGGATTTTGGGGTCAGAGGTCGCCTATCATTTCAGCTTTTGAGACTCCAACTAGCTGCTCCCAGCTGTCAAAGCGATACCTTGTTGCCACGGTTTCATATTTTAAAAGTAAAAATGTAAGAGCAAAAAAACCAGAAGAAATAACCGTCCACACATGGAACGCTTCAACCAAAAAAACCATAAACCAAAGCCTAGTAGAATGAACGAATCAGAACTAACGTAGCAGAAATCAACAGAAGACAGTAGCTCAAATTAAACACTATAGTACCAATACATTGGTTACTATAGTAACAAATGAAGTTGATTATTTGCCTTTACTTTAATGGACCCCTTTTGCTGCTACCACAGGTCTGACTCTTCTAGGAAGGCTTTTCACAAGATGTAGGAGAGTATTTATGGAAATCTTTCACCATTCGTCTGCCGTGCATTTTATAGGTCAAACAGTAATGCTGGATGTGAAGGTCTGGATTACAGTCACTGATCTAATTCATCCCAAAGTTGTTAAATCCGGTTGCGATCAGGGCAGTCAGTTTGTTTCACTCTGAAGCTACTCTTTCATGTCTCTATGGATTTTGCTCTGTGTACAGTTCTGTCACAAGTGAAAGGGGCAATATCCAATTTGTTAAGATATTTTTGTAATGGACAGTAAAAATCTCGCTGGACACTAACTGAATCCATATTTTGTATTGCAAATTTTGAAAAAGAGCTCAGATTTTAAATGGGTTCAAAGCCCCCAAAAAAGACTAAATTGCCATTTACTGCTAAGAAATGATTTTTTTAAAAATTGTTCAACACAGACAATAATTGCAAACTATGATAAATTCAAATATTGAGAATGCTACAAAAGCAGCTTGAGAATATAAGAACTTAGGAACTTTTCTTCCTTTATGAAATAATCATAAGGAAATTAATCTTAAAGAGAAAATGGAAGTAGTTTTACAAATCACCATTACTGATAAATGAAATATAAACTGTAAAGTGATTATACATTACATTATGCATTTCAAATACTTGACATTATTCTGTGTGTTCCATTTTTCGCCACATGGTGGCAGTGCAGTTTAGTGAAAAGTTCACAAACTCTTCTCGGGGAAGAGCTTCTGCCAGCAGGTGGCGCCAAACGACAATCTTTAAATCCATATTAAAGTTGAGCTGCTGTGAACTGTCCCTGTACATTTTTTTTGTCCTACTAAATGTATCTTTCTGAATGCATTTTCTTTATAAAAAGTCCATACATTTTAGCACTATATGTTAATTTATGTATTACTAGGCAGTTGCTGGATAGTTAAGACAGTTCAACAGAGCTAAATACACTTCCTTTGGAGAAAAGGTAAAAAGCTACAGGTGGGAAAACATGTAGTTTTGTGTGTTTTCTTTGCTCTGTGCAGCCTGAGAAAATATTCAATACTTCATGACTTTGCACAGCTCTATTCATATTCTGGCTCATTATTCATTGCTTTCTACATGGCACTACACAGAAATAATGTTGGCGACATTAAAAGCGCTACGGTCGGTCGTTGATTCCAACATTGTTGTAGCTGTAGAGTATGGTCACTTTTTAAAACTGTTACATTTTTTTTTCTACCACCTTGTGCTTGCAACAAGCACTAGTTTTCCATATTGTGATAAACGCGTTTGAAGTTTTCACATGAAGAGGAAGAGGAGGAAACAGGGTCTGAACAGCTGCTGCTCAGTTCCAAGATTCAAGCAAAGTGCTAAATAAAAAAAAAAGAGGCAGATTTCTGGCTGCTTTTTTGGCAGCGCTGGTGGAACATGGTGTTCTTCGTGCACCACTAAACTACCTGCTTTTCAGCAACTGCCATGGATCTAAAATATTTGGAGCATGCCAACGTGATGCGACTTTCCCTTTTATGAAGTGTAATCTAACTTGGTTGACTCAGAAACTCAGATAAGATCATCAAACTGATGAATGATGAATTCACTGATTTGGTTCAATTTCATCCTGGTCTGAGTACTGGCAGACCTTTAAATTGAATAAAAGACAGGATTTAAATGTACATTAGATTATATCATTTGTGAATTAGTCAGGCCGTTGCCATCCTCTGCGATCTTGCTTGATTCTCATCTCCCTTTAGTTCTTCTCTGTGTTTTCTTCCATCGAGATAGATTTCTCCAGATGAATTTCAACCGGGCCAATCAAAAAAACCGAAGATTTGTAGGGTGCAGTTTGGAAATGACAGCGGAGAAAGTGAACAAAACCATTCAATCCGTGTTGGCCACACTTCCGAATATTGAATAATTGTAGTTGGAACAAGATGAATGTTTAAGACATTTCATTTCTGGCATGGGGAATTGTTCCCCAGGGAATTGTTTACAGCACACGCAATTTCCGGTAAGCTTCTTCAAGCTGGTGCGTTACATACGTTCCTGCAAAACATTAGCAATTGGGTGAAATCAAATCCAGACGTTCCAAGCTTCAACAGAGTCCATGCCTTCAGCAAGCAGTCGGTTCCCAGCCAAAGGTCCAGACCCTCTGAACGAGACAACGCGTAGAACATGGACTGGTTTTTGCCAGACTACTTGTGAATACCTCTAAAGCCAAATCAAATGTCCGTGTCACAGTCCTTTCCTGTGATACCGCCATAAGTTACTCATCGATTTTTCGAGGTTCTGTAAAAAGTCCTGGCGTTTTGTCCATCCGTCCTCCGCTCCCGGAGGCTGAATTTCCTCCTGGTCATTCCAGCAGAGAGTCTGGGGTCTCTGGGGAAACCCTGCTCTGTCCTGACAGCCTTGGCTTCCAGCAATGACTGATGCACAATAGCAGTACAGAGCACTGAGAGCATCACCGCAACCACCAACAATTCCTCCTTTGCTCTCTCCATGTCTCCCTCTCCCCTTCTCTTTTAGGCCGGCATGCGGGCCGATTGGCCAAGTATCTGTCAGTCTGTTTGCACTGTGTTCAGAATTATACGAGCACCTGATCGCTTAATTCAGTCCTGCTCTGGCAAAGTGTTTACTTCGTCTTCATGTACGGCAGGACAGTATGAGAACCTCTGCTTACCCAGAGTTATATGAAGAGGGGATTTAAGTTAACGTTATGTCCACAGAAGAAGTATGGAGGCCAAACACTGGCATTAAGGAGCTGAAAATTTTCTCTGGGGATTTGGTAATCTGTGCTGTGCCTCAAGAAGAGGGCAAAAGTTCATGAACTATAGCAGAAGAATTAGCAGGCCGACAGCTTCTGCTACAACTATTTTGAGAAGTGCGTAAAAGGCAAAGACAGTTATGAGGACGGTTAAGGAAACCTTCAATTCAGTTTGTTTCTGACATTATTTGATTACACAATTCTAGTCAAATCGAAAACATTTCTTAAAAAAAGTCTAGTCAAAGTTTCATTTTAAAAGATGAAAAGAATTAGAAATGGATTAATTGTTTCTCCAACACATTTGTTTGCCATAGGTATTCCCATTTGAGTTTTGGTTTCTGGAACTGGTTTATTCTTAAATAAAAACAATCGTTAAGAACCAGATTTTTCTTTGAATTTACTACAAAGGCCACACACAACAAATAAAACCACTGGTTTAATGATTCTTTATGTGAAATTTGAAAGAAGACTCTTAAGACCTTTGTGTAGTACATATCTTGGTGTCTGAAGGAATTATAAATGACTCCAAAGTCTAGAGGTCCTGTGTTGGAACAATAATCACTGCGTGTTCATGTGTGTGTGCGTGTGTGTGCGTGTGCGTGCGTGTGCGAGTGCGTGCGTGTGTGCGCGCGTTTGTTTTTAATACCTTGTGGGGACCATTTTCCTGACACATGCTACGTTGTGGGGACCCACTGCTCCTTGTGGGGACTGAGGCCTGATTGCTGAAACGCTGTTTTTGGGTCAGGGGTCAGGTTTAAGACTAAGGTGTGAATTGAGTTTTGGTTAGGGTTAGGTATGTAATGGGTAGGGTAATGGTAAGGTTTAGGCTGTAGAAATGAATGGAAGTCAATGGAAAGTCCCTGCAAAGATAGCTGCGCAAACATGTGTGTGTGTGTAGGGGTGTGTGCGCGTGTGTGTGTGTTTTTATGAACTATTAGCTCACAGTGTTTTTTGGGTTGTTGAAATAAGTCATGGTCTCCTGTGTAACGCTGATGAAAATATACATGGAGTATATTTATTTTGGGGCTCGTGGGGCTGTTGTTTTTCTTGGCTGATTCTACTTTGCTGATGTGAACTGTTCTATTATTCTATTGTTGAGTCATAGAAGGATAAGTCATCTGGGGTTGGAGTTTCCTCCAATTTTAGTCCCGGGACTTCCTGAGTCTTCTCTCCTGCACATCTTTAGCTGTACTGCATATAATATTCTCGTCCTATTGGGGCTGAGGCGAATGGAGGCGCTGGTGGGATCTTTGGACCGCAGACAAACCAGCTAAAACCCATCAACTTACCTGACTAATGAAGAGTTTTCACTGTTAGTGTCAGGACCAAGTGTTTCAAATCTGCATGTTTGGGCTTTGAGGCTAGTGAAACACAGCAGCTGTAGAGCAGCAGATGGAGATCAGATACAAATGATGCCATAAGGGAGGTCAGTTTCTTAAAACTCTCACCTCGGTGCCATTCTCGTCCTTCTTCTTGGGGATCCAGAAGGTTCCCTGGACAATATGAATGCATTAAACTCCGGATCTATTTCAGGTGTGCTCCTAGACCCGAAAGCCTCACAGAAGCAGAGAAATCCTGATCAGATACCCAAGCTAATTAAAGGTTAGATGTCAAGGGTCGTTTCAGGAATTGCAGGCTCACTCTGCAATGCCTGAAAACACTACTACAGCTGCAAAAGTACTGGAACTGTAGAAGTCAAGAGTTACTGCTTTTTGTCAAGGGGAACACTAAAGCTAGCCCAAAAAAACAAAAAGGTTTTCAAACTCTAAAGCACTGAGCGATGTTTGCTTGGATCCAAAAGGGATGTGTGATAATGAGAGAAAGAAAACCCCCAAAGGGAAACTGAAAAAGTTGTCCAAAAGTATGAATCATGCACTTCTCATTAAAGAGCCAACATATTCTCATGTTTAAAATGGAAAGAATTCAGCCTCATGGTGTTTATATCAAGGGTGTGGGTCGGACCGAGATCTGGACATGGGCTAGATGTGCGGATTGGATCATATGAGAAGCCTTCGCCCATTGATCAATCAGAGTGACAGCATGTTTTGCAATACCTGGAACTGCATACCCGCCGTTGTTTGTGAGTGAGCGTAATGGTCTTGACTCGCATCTTTGACAACAAAAGTAGTCCTCAGTGACAGGAAACATCGACCTCTGAGGATTCACGGCTTCTTCAATTGTGGAAAATGATGCGCTTCACGATCTACCAGTGCAACAGCTGGGAGAGTTTAGGGTCATGTTCATGTGACGAACATGAAAGATCGGCGCTGAAGGGATAGATGTATGATGGTGGACATCAAGAGAACGGACAGAAAAAGACGTTTTCAGGTTGAGGCTCTGGTGGGAAAAATGTCATAGAATGGGGAGATGTGCTGCAGAGCACAAAGATTAAAAAGATAAAACAGCCCAACTAGCCCGTCAGAGAACCGAAAGGCCTCTAGCATGCAACCTAGATAATCAGCTCCTCAACTCTTCAGCCTGAAGGCCAAGACAGATTGTCGACTGCCCTGTGCATGCTGAAGGTGAGAGTTCACATCCAAGCCACATGGAATAGTTGGACTTAAAACAAATGAGACAATATATGATCAGACGTGAATTTGAGTATCAGTACCAAGAAAAATAAATAAAAAATCACAAGTATTCTGCTTCACTCCTTTATGCCTGAATTTATATCCACTTGTACAATAAAATTCAGTGTTCTTTACTGTCAGATGTTATATTACTTAGAACATTGAACCTACATTTAGAGTAAATGTAGGTCTGATGCTAATGAGATTTTCTAGTGACTTGAGGAATGGAACACAATTTTCACTCCAAATATGTGGATTACTTTATTGATGTAGGACTTTAAAACTGAGTGAAAATATGTTCGTGAACAGCCACTGTTTTTTTTAATTATTTTTTTAAATTTTTTAAAAATGTATCGCTAGTGTTCTAAATAGTGCTAAATACCGCGAAATCCTTTTGCTGCACAATCCGATGAGCTCATAGCCTCTTTTTTGCAATATAAAATCAGTGTTATAAACTGAATTTCAAGATATTTAAAAAAAAAAACTCAATGGTGTTCATCCTGCAGAGTTTCAAATAGTTGAGGCAGCAAACACAATAAAAATATTGTTTCACGATAAAAAAATATTGTTAGGGTATATACCTAATTAAAAACAGCTCATTTATGTTTATATGTATATTCAGATTGCAATATATATTTATTGCAATCTGAACTAATTTCTTTCAGAGTTGCATAAAGCAAATACTTGCAGAGAATTGACCATTTCTACAATTATACCTGAATTATGATTGTCTAATAGTACAATAATCCTGGTGTTGCTTGTTTTCATTCCTTACATGGTTAGTGTTGGTAAAAAGCTTCAAAGACAAAATCAGAAATAACTTGGAATTTTGATCACATGTTGCCATTTTAATATATGTAGAAGATTTAACTAATAATTTAATTATTAATATCACACCTCAGGGTAGTAAATCTTATTGATCTTTTTCTGTGGATCCCTGACATGTGTCCTTTATTGAGATTACAATTATGGACTATTATTGGTCTTACTTTTTCCTCTGGTTTGTCATCTGCCAGTGAATATGGACAATCTCATCTGGGCCCATTTTTCTACCCATTTTCTTCCTAGATCAAAACCACATGTACATTTTGGCTAGATGGTTCTTAATTTGTTCCCAGAACAGTTAATCACCTCTGTCTAAACCATTTGTTTATAGAACTTTGTAATGTAATATGTATTTTTCTGTGGGGAGAAATAACTAAAACAATGCTGTTTCCATGAACCTGTGCTCAGCACCAACCACTCATGTTTTTAAGTGAATGTTTCAAATTAAAACCAGTAGTATCTTTTTCTTTATTCTGACTCGTGTGTTGGGTTCAAATCAGGAAGTTGAAGCTAAAAGCAGGCGGTCATAATAATACAGGCTATTGACAAAGCCTTGCTGTTAGCATGTTAGCAAGATTAGAGTAGCTAGAAACAGATTTAATGGCGTAGTTTTTGCATAAATCAAGCATGTAGAAACATGTTAGTCAATTTTCTTCTAAAATAGCACAAAGAATCCTTTTATTCTTCTTGCTCAGTCTAAATCCTCCATGTCTGATGGTAAGGGAGATAACTCTGTTACTGGAACAGCCTTCAAGCAAGCAGGTGCATCACAGACGGGGTTCTGTATACTTTTCACTGTCTTTGATTTCATGCTCTTGACCTGTGTAAGTGACCTGTGTCTATGGATGCCACAATTATTTAAGAAGGCAAAACAAAAAACCTGGGAGTTCTCACCAGTTACTTGAAATCCCCTAAAGGTCAGATTCTAAAACCATGGAAGAAGTGAGTCATTTCTCTTCCTACTTGCCAGGTATTTTGGACAATCTTGTGAAATTTGAGCTCGACTTCGACAAAACAAACACGGATGTTTAAAGGTTTTGTGCCGTATGTACTTTGTAGTGCAGGAAGGCAATCTGCACTTGGGACCAGATAGAAACTCGCTGTCTATAACTAAACGGGAAGGGCTTCAGTCTGATTTAATGTCGAAGTGGCTTAAGAGTAACAAAGTCAGAAGTCTCAGATCTCAGAAAAATTTACAAGCAGAGTTGAAAAGTTGTGTGAGGGCAAAGGGCCCTCAAATCTGACTCAGTTACGACCCGATTCGACAGGAACCTAACGAGGCCTGACCAAGGTCCTAGATGTTTTCCAACATGGCAGAGTGTTGCGCAACAAGCACAGAAATGTCTGCACCTCGTTGTTACACTACGGTGTCAGTTTTAGTGTTACTTTCCTTTAACTAAATCCCTGTATTTGGTGTTTTCGGACTGATTGGCAGACCGACCAGTCTAACCAATCAGTGATTGGCAGTCTTCTGCCGTCATGTTTTGAGCCCAACTTGGCAAAATTCCAGCAAACTGTTCAGAAACTTGTAAAAGAAAAACTGAAGGCCTGAAAGTCAATGGATTTAAACGGCAGTTCCACCAAAGTCTAAGAAAAATGAATGTAAATGTTTGGCATTTAAGTTTTAGAGACTCTGTAGTGAAGCCCTGTCATTAGTAATGACCTAAAGCAGGCAAGGGGTGCTAATGTCAAACACTGAGTGAAGAAATAGACCTGTTTTTGTGCAGTGTTTGGTAATGATGTGTTTGTACGCGTCGTGCTTCATGTGTTGGGCGTCCTGCTCTTCGATGTTTAATCAAACCCTTTTCTGTTGTTCCATGCAGGGCCAAGTATTTTCGGGGGAAGAAGCTGAACGGAGAATATGAGATTCGAGTTGAGCAGGTAGAGTAAATTTCAGATGAACTCTTTTGATTGCTCTTAATTAGCATTTAACCAGACTGTTGGGCCTGCAGGCAACATGTTCTTTTCAGAATTGGCAAACAATTTGTTTTCATCCATTTGAAGTGTTTAACTTGAGTACTGAACTATGGAAAACAACACTTTAGAAAAAAAAACCTATTTACCGTTACTGTACATAACTGAGAAGTGGAAAGCAAAGGATGCGTAATTTTTTCTTCAAATAAATGTCTAAAGAGAAGTGTGTGTTTTTACATTAAGCCAACTTATGGTGATCCAGATTTAGAACTATTCACGAGAATAATGTTGAGGCAAGAGTTTCCGCAACATGGAACGCGATAACAGCAACGGCAACAAAAGTTGAACATTTCTGAACTTTTCTGTCTCACTGTCATGTCTGTGTGTACGAGCTGGAAATGTCACAGATTTCGCCGGTCGCTCTGCTGAAGAAGGGAAAGTGAATGTCGACCTCATTTTGGCGGAGAAGAGACGCTGCTTCCTGTGTGTTGAGCCTTTAAAAGCAGCAAGGCTTTGGGTTATATCTCCATCATTTGCCCATCTAGAAACTAAAATTCGTATTAAATAGTTTAAACTCTGTCAGACTGAATGGAAAATGTAAGTGAAGGCAAATTTTTACTCTGACTTTCCCATTCTAATCCATAAACATACTTTTATCAACACCGTTCCATCGTATCGCCACCTGGACGGTTTGGGCTTCTGTTCTGCTAGAAGGTGAACCTTCACTCCATTTTCAAATCTTCTGCAGCCTCTAACAAGGATTCTTCTCAAGGATTTTCTGGTATTTAGCTCTGTCCATTTTCATCCATAAACCTTACCGGCTAGCTTGACTCCCAAATGAGAATTTCTCCCCGATTCTCAAAACTGAGATCACCTCCTCTGCCATCCATTGCAGTTCATGATGAGTACTCCACCAACTTGATTTACCGACCAGGATTTCACGTCAAAGTGACGCTTCCTCAGATGTTGTAAAAAAAAAAAAAATCCATCTAAAGAAACTGTATTTGAAGCTGAATCCACAGGAACATGTTTGTATGTCTAGACTTGCAGCATCGACAGTGTGAACGGCATCAGCTCTACCCCAGAGAAGTGTTGGGCCACCCATTGTTGAGACTGAGGCTGTCTTTGAATCACGCTGGTGGAGTGTTTACGGGGGAAGAAGAAAAGAACCGCAAAAAGCTGGACGGGTGATTTACTTATTTTTTTTATTGGCCATTTGCTCAGCTCTCCACTGTTGTGGTCACGTCTTTAGATGAGGACGACTTGAGAGACTTCTCTGTGAAATCAAAGTCATTTTACTTTGGACATCCATAGAGCTGTGGTTATTAAGCTGAGTGAAGACGTGACAGATTTATTTTGGCCTGTTAAGTCGATAATTTGGGGACCAAATGAGCTCTCCTGTACCCAGCGGAGACTGACCTACTTAGATCTCGTTGGACCCAGCACCCTTTCCCTAAAGCCCTCTGTACTTTGGTTGAAAGGTCAGTTTTCTAATTGCTAATCCTTAGCCAGAATCTTCGTTGAGTGTTTGTGGCTTTCACTGAGCCTTAGGAAGACTGTGTGAAAAGCAAGCGAGATGCAACATGACAACCAAAGCCGTTCCACTCTGTCTGCAGCCCGTCTCTTTTCACCTTTGTCAGCACCCATACAGAACCAAACTGCAGCTTGAAGCCGTTGGAGCCGACCCTGAAAGCTGTTTTTCTCATCACGTCTTTACACCTTGTGATTATCCCATATATGTCTTGCATGGATTGACATTTGACTCTGAAATCATATGCTATCTCCCATCTGTCATGTTAATAATGTGTGGTAAGCTCCCTGAAGCAGCCCCACATCATTATCAAACCTCTTCTCTAGTGTGCTCGCCTCCTTATAAGGTATGATCTCCAAGCTTAAACACAGAGCTACCATGCTGCAGATGGGTGTAATGGAAGCCTTTTTAAATATATATATATATATATATACATATATATATATATATATATATAAAAATAAATAAATAACGCTAAGTTTCACAATAGCTAACTGTTTTCCCCTTTTTTCTCTCAAGTCGTCAACCTATGTTGAAGTTTTAGTTCTGGAATCTCGTCTTGACCAGTAAACAGCTGTTTGTGGGGCCTCAAACAAAGCAGTGACTTAGCAGATAAATATATATTAAATTGTGAGGACATCTCTTATCCACAGTTTCCTGACACCTTACAGATTTTCTGTTTGTTTAGTCCTGGATCATTCAAGACATAAATTTTACCTTCATGAAATCGTTGGTTTTGCTGGTTTGGATGTGTGTAAGCATATCCAAAACAAGGTCTCTTTTTCTAGTCTTTGGCTCTAAAACTGAATGGTGATCATATTTTTAATTCACTTTCATAAAAACCCTAGTTCCATCATATTAAAAAGGAACCCCAGATCACAATGCTGCGGCTACCGTGTTTCCATCCATCTTTGTAGCCATGGTCTTAAAGGAGGGAGACCCAGACATCCGTTTCCCCAGCGACATCCTCCAGCTCATTCTGGGGGATCCCAAGGCATCAGATTGGATAAATGTTCCCTCTAACGAGTTCTGGGTCTTTCCGGGGAGGTTCATCCCAGTGGGACGTGCCCAGAAAACCTCCGTAGGGAGGCGTCCCTAGGTCCTCTTGATCCACATCAACTGACTCCTTTTGACACAGAGAACCAGTGGCTTTACTTTGAGTTGACCCCTGGCTGTTGGAGCTCATCAACTGAATCCTTCCACCCTTCAGAGGAAGCTTATTTGTGTCCAGGATCTCGTTGATTTGGTCATGATGCATGTCTCGTGAACATGCATGAGGTCAAAATGTTCATGGCCCAGTGCATTAAGAGCTTTGCTTTTCGAGCAGCGCCCGCACTATTTGTCTGTCCATCTCCTGGTCCGTCCTTCCGCAATGACCTAAAGTCCTCTGCTTGAGGCAGAAGCTGACTCCCACTCTAGAGAGAGCATTTCACCTTCTTCTAGTTGACAACAATCCCTTCTGACTAAAGAAAGACTCTCCCATACTTCATTCACAGCCGAACAGATGATGCGAAATGTTCGAATTCGCTCACTTTCCCACTGCAGTATCCGTCACGCCCCAACCTGCCACCCTGTCATTGCATACTCCATTTTGCACATGAAACGGTCACACTGAGTGCCACGCCTTTCTGCAGACAGCCTCCTTCGTGGACAACAAGGTTACAATTTGTCCAGGAGCTTTTAGCCATTTGACAGGAAGAAATTCTCAAAAGTAATCAATGTCTCAGTGATGTACAAAAACAGGATAGTAGGAGCGGGCTAATTCATGCAAAAACATCGTTGCAATCACACAATGCACAAATTGTTCAACTCAGGCCTTGTGTCACGAAGGGAAGGTGGACGCTTCCCTGCAAACAAAGTCATGCAGTTTTTGTCACGCGTCTATGAGAACCACTTTCATCACTTTGGGTCAAGAGGAGCTCCTTTGGAGGAGCCGACTCTCATCCCAATGGCTCAGCACTCAGCAGTGAACAACAACAGGACCGCATGAGGTCCTGAGGTTCCCAAACCAGGCGCACTTGTCTCCATAGTTACGCTTCATTTGCTCATTTGAAGTAAAACGCCTTTGACTTGAAGTCCTCCGTAGCCCACATACATGGAGAAACACTACAGGAGCTTGACAGAAATGAAATTATGTGTTTTCATCAGTTTTTGAGAACCCTTTGGTTCTTGTAAGATCTGAAAATCTTGAAGTCCAGTTAAGAAATGGAAGAAATGAAATGCTTTTTCTTGCGTTTGGACCGCCTTAGGCCATGCAGAAAAACTGCAATATCTCAATATCTCACTTCAGTTTTGTCAAAACTGAACTGAGATATTCTACACTAATTAGAAATAAAATTTTGGACCAGTCACTGTACCAGTGAAAACAAAAGTCTCATCTCATTCTTCACTTACAGCCTCATCGCTACAAACCTCATTAGTTTGTTATATCCAAACCATATTTTGTGTCATTCCTCATCATCTCTACCATTTTCTGTTTGTGTTTTGTACCACCATCCCAGCTGGAACAAGGAGCACCTCTGTTGTTGAGGATCTTGTGGGGCCACATCTGCTCAGCAGCTGTGTGACCTCACAGTTATTGATGCTTGTTTTGGTTGCAGCCATGCCAGCTCCCAGGCAGTATGTTATCAGTAGCCCCTTTTACACCAGTTGGTTTTCACCTCTGATAAAAGGAATCTGTGCAGAGCGAGCTCCTGACAGATGATTTGTTACTGATTGCACGCCCCTAAAGTGAAGTTCAATAATTTAGGGCTTTGGAAAACGTAATATTCACAGTACTTGGCAAAAATATTTTTGCCAAGTACAGTCCAATAATAATTTGGACCACGTGAGTAACTTACTGTAATCCTGACTTTACAGTTGAAGTGGTCTGTGATTTAACCCAGAAATTACAAAAATTACAGATCTAGTGACAGATACTGGAGCCCAATGCTGTGTGTGACCCATGTGTTAAATCATTGTGATGTAATCAGTGCTGCAGAAAACTCCGTTTATTTCACCCAGTCATTTTTTTTGTTTGTTTGTTTATTTAACCATTAGAAGTACAAACAATATTTGGAATTTATTAACATTCATGATCATATTGTATTTTCTTTTAAATTTTACAATGTTAATTTAGTTTTGGATTTAAGTAATGTGAACAGAAGTTTCACAATACATGTTTGTGCATTGAGCTATTTGATCATTAATTAATTTAGCATCATATAGTTTCAAAAGTTTAGTTTCTGAAAATAGTATCTGTTTCAGTACAATTTGAAAGAAAAAAAGAAAATAAATTGTAAAACATAAATAATAACTTGTCTTAAAAAATCTTCATAAGCTGAACGTTGAATTTCCCTTAAGAGTTGCAGGACTTAATAGTAACAAACTTTATCAAAAAATAATATATTGATGTACAAATCCTATTTGCAGAAACTGTTCATAAAATTATACCGTTCAAGTTTATTTTACTTTTATCTCTTTTTCATCTTGTAAAACTGCTTCAGTAATGATGACCTTCACATACAACATGGTAGACCACGTTTATGGTACTAATTACTACTAATTATTAGCCACCATCCAAGCTAAAGTTAGCATCGGCTTCGTGGTTCTACAAAGTATTAAATTCACAATTTATTTAAATGAGTCTTAACTACATTTGACCATTACTGAACTTAAAACCCCACCTTTGCCGTCGTTATTGACATTTTCTTTTTCTCAATAAATTCTTAAAATTATTTCATTGTGCAGCACTCGACAAATCATTCACCTAAGTCTGGCAATCCACTGGACGGCTATGAGTTTGGCTGTCGCCTCGAGAAAAAGACATTTGCCTGTCTGCGCAAACGCGTTCAAGTTCAGCGTTTGGTGTAGAGGGGATTTTGGTGTGAGGCCTTCTGTAGGGAGTTAAGCTTCTACCTTTAGCATACCAGGACATTTTAGGACAATTTCATGTCACCGATTGTCTAGGAAGAGTTTAGCGAAAGCCTCTTGCTGTTGGACCCTGATGGCAAATCATCGTACAAAGCACGATCCATAAGGATATGGACAGTGTTTGTGGAATAATTTGACCAACCTTGAGAATCCTGACCTCAACTCAATGGAACACCTTTGGGTCGAATTAAAGTTTAAACTTTGTTCAAAGCATTGTAATCCAACATCAGTGTCTTAGCAATTATTCGGGAATAAAATAAAATTGCTTGTAAATTTTTCTGTTATTTCTCTAATTGATATTAAAACAATATGTCTACTGCTGTACCTGTTTCTGTTGAGATTCAAATTGTTCAAATTGAGTTGATAACTCCGTAGCCAAACCTCGGCTGTTATTAGCGGCGGATCCAAAAGCCGTTCTGAATTGGCCGTGGATGGAGCTCAGCACATAACAGTCAGGTCTGAAAGCATTTCTTCGATGTATCACTTCCTGTTTTCCTTTCCCAGGGCGAGAACTGCTCCGGGACCAGTGTCTGAATGAGTAACCATGATGGTATCCATGGTGATGAGGAAAACCTCTTGTCCTGGCTTCTGGGCCTTCTGGGCACCAACCACATCATCTGTTACTGCCCAATGACAATGGCTGTTAAGACTCCTCTCATCCTTAACCAGCCAATCAGAGAAGCCATGAAGTCGCCCTCTCTCGTGTTTTATTTTGCCACAGCCAAAGTCAGCGTAGGTCTCCATGTTTGGGATGGAATTAGCTAAGAAGGAATTAATTGACTTGGGTGTGCAAATTTACTTGGGAGTATCTGAGTATATTCATACATTCGCTAGATAGAAGTGGGAGTTTATCTTTTTAGAAATATTTTCTAGTGGAAAAATAATTAACATTTGCACATATGTTTCAGCTCCGGCCCCCATATAATGTTTAAATAGGTAAAAGCACTATATGATTGGTTGTTTTAGAGAACCGTGCAGATAATGCTTCCTCTTTATATGAATTAAAGGCCGTCCAAGGTTGGACAAAGCTGTCTTAAAATATCAAATGCCAATCAAAGCCCAGAAATGTGTAGAAAGTCACCCATTACTTTTGCTGTTGGACGATAAAAGAAACTAAGTTGTGAAAGTTTAAAGAATAGTTTCAATCTTCAATCTGTTTAAAAGCTGGCTTTCAGTTTCAGCTTGACTTTGTCTCGTTATTAATGTACCGTTTTTATATGCAAATCAAAGTCATTTCAAAGGATTTTGGATGTACCACATGTTGGCTGATCACGTGGATGAAAACAGAGAGGCACAACAAGGCAATCAGGCTCTCATTTCATTTACTGAAATGTCTCAAGTTTATTTCAAATGAGCGTTTTAGAATTATGAGAAACAATGGGGGGGCGGGGAGACGACAAAAACAAACCACAAATCTGGAGAAAATCTGAAAAGTCCACACAGAAACACGCCGGCCAAGATCTGAACTGGCAACCTTCTAAAGTAAAAGATGAGTCATTTGGTATCAGGCGAGGTCTTAGGTCTGTCGTATGTTTGGGATGGCACACTTTCAATCTGTTCGTCGACATCATGACTACAAGCCTTAGGGACACAGAGCAAGAAGAGCCTGTTGATGTTATGGCTATTAGCCTTAAAGGCTTAAAGGCAAAAAGGCATCGTCCACATCATGACCATCAGTCTTACAGGCAAAATACAAGGAGAACTTGTTGGTGTCATGGCTGTTGGCCTTAAGGACACAAAGCAGAAAGCACTTGCTGGAATTTCGTCTGTCCACATTTTGGACACAAACTAAGTACTTCTCTCCAGTATTCCATTTTAAGACCTAAAGCAAGTAGCCCTCTTTTGTGTCATGACATGATTTGTTGGATAAGGAAGGAAGAGTCTGCATATGGTTCCTTTACCTGCAACTTTTTATGCAGATAACTGCATTGCTTAATAATACTCATCATGAGTTTGCGGGCACTGCAAGGCCAGTCGTGAAAGGCCAAGAAACCTTTTGGATACTTGGATCACAACAAGCTGAAAGAATCAATCTGGGACCAATCAATAGGGCAGAGGTCGTGCAGGTGCAGTGTGATACTCTCCGTTGCTGCATTCTGATAGACAATGTAGTTGGGACAGGTTGTGAACAGCAGTCTAAACGGCATAATGAAAAGAGAAACTGAGGCCCTTGATAAATCTGGCGTTACATAATCTCAACGCACTTTAGTGACCCTGCATGCAGATCAAAAGGAAATGACAGAAAACAAATTGACGAGAGCAGCATTTATGTTTTATGCCGACCCAATAATTTTCCCATCAAAGAAAAGTAACAGTCTGAAGTCCTTCCCTATGCTTCATGCAAATGTTTCCAATACAACTCAGCCACAGAACGTTTCTCCCTCACGCATTTAGCTATTTGTTTAGTGAGGCAGTCCAGAGCTTAATCCATCAAGCCTTAAATCATAAACCTATTTCTTTGATTAGTGGAGGGCCAAATACCGTTAGCCATGTGCGGTGCATGTGTGCAGAGGCTTACTCCACTGTGCAAAATTTGCTTTCGAGACTTCCCCAGAGACTCGGTGGGAAAAGTTTCAACAGAGAGGAGGAAAACTGAGTTTGTAAAACGTTGCATAATTTGAGTGATTTCTTTAAAAAACAAAAAACACGATTGATGTTTATTGGCAGATCGCTGTTGTTTGACATTAACAGCAAAGCAGATAACTCTTAACCCTCCAGTTTTTGACACTTCTATGGATTATAATCTCACTTGATTATTTATCTGTTCAGATATTTTGATATTTTATGGCTGCACCCAGCAGTATTTAGAGTCAGTGACTCTCAGTCCAATGCTTACTCAGGCTTTTAAATGAAATGCAGCTGTGCTTTCTGCACGGTGTTCTGCTGCAAGTGCTGACCGGGACCTGCCCATCTGAATTTTTATTTTTTTTCCACACATGGTCAGCAGGCTAGTGGTGCAGGGTCCATTTATTGCGCCGTTTGTGTCATGTCTCATGCTTAGAAGGAATGTAAAGACCAACAAACACCGGCTATTCCTGCCTGAGGTCAACCTGCTGCCATTCAGCATACCTCCAGGGAAAACTCCACCTGGTGCAAAGGAGCGATGGAAGGAATACCATCCGACTGCATTCAGAAAACTTATATTGCCACACAAAACTTATATTGTGTGGCAAGTCAGAAAAAAAGGGAGTTTAAAGTGGTTCAGAAATGGGAATCAGAGTTATCTGCTTGCCAATGCCAGTGCCCTGTTAGCATCATCCAGGGTTAGCTGATCAATAGACCTTAGGGAGTGAGATGGAGCGTAAGGCCGGGTGACTCATGCATCTGTTTGCCAGAAGGAGAACTTTGACATTTCCACTTGTCCCTACATTTCTTCAACTCCCTCAAATCACACAGGAATAGTTTAAATAGTTTGACTTTCCAATTCAATTTTAAAGCGAGTGGTGGAGTCTCCCTTTAAAAATGATTCAGTCCACTGTGTGTGACATATACGGCTAAATCAAAAAAACCACCTGAAAAGTTTAGAAAAAAAGCAGATCGGTGTTTTGCATGCAGAGGTAAAAGGATACAAAAAAAAAAAAAAAAAGGGCCCTGAGGTTTCAGTTTTCACAGTTAGATACTGAACACTCCAGCGCTCCCTACCTGACCACTACTGACACCAAAAACGGACGAGAAGGCGGTTCCAGATTGCTCCCAATTGTATGTGTAGATGCCAAAAAAGGGTTTGAGGATTTTGCTCAGTGGTACGATTACATGAAAGTGGAGCCGAACTCAAGACATGGGTCAAGGCATGGGTCAAGGCATGGGTCAAGGCATGGGTCAATCTAGTATCAGAAAATCCTGGGAGAACGTATGGCTGTCTGTAAGGACGGAAGCTGCAGCCTCTGTCTTGTGGGCGTCATTAAACCTTCAAACAGGAAAAGAATCCCCACAAAGTCCACAGAGTTCTAAAGACACCAGAGTGGCTGTCATGGTGGTAAAAAACTGTTGAAAAATCACAGGCCGGTTTGATCATCAGCAGGGGGAAATTGGGACACTTTTTTGTTTGCAAAGCTTCTTGAGGGGTTTCTTGATATTTATTGGGTCTGAATGGAATAGCAGGACATGTCCAATGTGTGCTGAAGATGTGAATGACTTTTGGAAACTGAGTGCCACATACAGTGAGCTTTTGTCTTTAGACTTAAGCTGATAAAACAGATTGTACGCTACAGCTTCCTGCATGTATGTTAAACCTGTATTTCTTGAATTTCCCCTTAATGAAAACATTTATTTGGAGAAAACAAACCTTAATGTGTCTTACTTTTTTTTTTTTTAGTCTCCACTTTGGTTCATAAAATCCATACATTTCTGAAATTGTCAATTTTTTTCTTTTCTTTTTTTTTTTTTTGCTTGTTGGTCCCACACATCCTAAGATTCCTTTCCCAGAAGTGGAGTTGTTGTCCCTTCCTTTTGAGAATCTCTGGGAGTCTGACTGAGTCATTAAGAAGCCAAGCAATGGCCTTTCACAAGCCCCTCACTGTCCTGGAGGCCAGAGACTGGGGATAACTCAATTTGCCTCCTCCGACTCGCTCGCTCTGTCTCTCCCAGTCTTGTCTTCTGCTCGCCTCTGTGCAAATGCAGAAAGGCATGGTGACGTAAGGAAGCAGTCTACTTTAATGTTATGTCGACGTATCGCTGTCAACGGGCCAAAAGAAATAGCGTTGAGTCAAGGGGTTCATCCGCGACACGTACATGCGACCTCATGCTTCATGTCGCTGTAAAAATCTAAACTTGGGTTCTGCTTTTCGGTTTCCCAGGCGGAGTTCTCAGAGATCAACCTGGCCTCTTACGTCAACTCAGGATGCATGGTGGACATGCAGGTCAACAAAGGCGGCTCCAAAGTCGTCAGGTGAGTTATTGGAGATGACGCTCAGGAGAGATGATGCGGTTTTGTCAGGGAAAACTAAAAAAAACAACAACAAAAAAAACCAAAAGACAAAAAAAAACATGTTTGGACCAAATGAGGAGCCACCTAAAGTCAATGCTCCAGCTAGAAGAGGTCAGGCCTGATATCTGGGAGTGGTGATGAACTCTGAGCTGAACATTCAGAGACACATAAAGACGGTTACAAAGTCTTCCTTCTGGCACCTGAAGAACATCTCCAGGATTAGAGGACTAATGTGTCAGCAAGATCTAGAGAAACTCATCCATGTGTTTGTCTTTAGTGGTATTGATTACTGGAGCAGCATCTTCACAGGTCTGTCCAACAAATCAATCCTCCAGCTGCAGCTGATCCCGAACGCTGCTGCTCACATCCTCACTAAAACCAGGAAGATAGAGAACGTCACCCAGTTCCACAGTCTTTAGAACCCAGCTCTGAGAATACACTTTAAAATACTGCTGTATTAACTAACAGTTTTAGTTAAATCACTGATCGGTTTAGCACCACAACACATTAAAGTTCTGTTGGTGTGTCAACCTTCCAGACCCCTCAAATTTTCTGGTTCTGGTTCTGCTCTGCACCCAGAACCAGAACCAGAACCAAAACACGGGAGAAGCAGC
This sequence comes from Poeciliopsis paucimaculata, assembly GCA_903067055.1. Lineage (NCBI taxonomy): Eukaryota > Metazoa > Chordata > Actinopteri > Cyprinodontiformes > Poeciliidae > Poeciliopsis > Poeciliopsis paucimaculata. The sequence continues at coordinate 44,186 of CAEGAD010079709.1, read as the reverse complement.
ATTCAGCTTCTACACACCACAAATCTGGGAAAAAAAACTTGTAGAAAACTCAATAGTTGAAACACTGAGTTCTTTTAAATCAAGGGTTAAAAACCTGTTTGATTAGAGCTGCCTTTGATTAATTATAACCAGAATATTGCTTAAGTCTACTCTTCATTACTGATGATTTTGAGGATTGTATTTGAGAAAATGTAATGTTTGCTGTTTGTTCTCACCGCATGTAATTGTGTTACGTTATTATGCAACGCACTCCACTTCCCTGATGGCTCAAATGTTCCATGCAAACAAAACTTGACTTGAAAACATCTGAGGTCAGTAATGGAACGAAAAGCCGGCCAGGCCTGAGCGCCAGGAGCGTCCAGGAGAGGGACTGCTTTGTTTGGTGAGGTAACTGCTGAGAGAATCGCAGATAAACAACAGATTCTGGTAGGAAAGTTGACCTCATGCTCCTGCTTTAGCTAAACAAGTGCAGCGCAATGTGCCAAACTGCAGTCGTCGTGGCAACATCAGGGGTGTGCATTATTGCAGTTGCAAGTGGCCCGCTTGAAGAACCAGGCGTCTAAATTTTAGGATAAACGTTTAGTGCCTTCCATGTCCACACTAGATGTATATTTTTAGTGCGTGGGTTGATTGGTTTGTTTCACTGACGTGCATCATAACTTTAAAGCAGGTGGGCAAATTGCTGTCTTTGCATTTAGTTGTAGGTGACTTAGTTCTTCTCTTTAAAGCATAAAGGGATGAGATGAAACGCTATTGACTGAAATGGGACATAGTAAAGGGTTCTGGTCAGTTGGGCCCAAATCCGTTCTCGTTGTCGTAGTTGTGTGACAGTAGTTGGGTCATTTTTTCCCCCGTCTTGTCACAGCCGCCCTGGTGAACGTTTCGCCAGCCTCTGCATGTGAAACTATTGTGAGTGTGGTCAGAATTTTGTGGGAATGTTTGTTTATGTGGAAAACGGACCAAACTACTCAACTTCCAGAATCTGGTTTTTCAGGCACAGAGCAGGATGGAAGGTTTAGAGGAACAATTGTCCGAGGCTGAGAGGAAGTATGTACTGTTGGACTAAAACGCTGAACTCCTCCCGCTCTGTTCTGGTCCGATGCAGCCGGTAGACATCCCACCAACACCTTCCATTTGTTTTCCACTGGGATTCCAGGAACACAGAAAATAAAATGTTGCAGCTCGTCAATCATTATTTCTGAATTTGTGAACTCGTAACAATGGTTCCCCTCTGCTGTGATCGCTGTGTTTACTGAGGAAAACCACCATTATGACCAAACTTCATTATGTAAACTGCAGTGGGAGGGGCTTCACACGTCAAAACACACGGCTTGGTGTGTTTTGACGTTAAAAGGTGTGTGTGAAAGCAAATATCCTGAAATCATGTGACTGATAGTTGACGTTCGACTTCGGCCGAACCGAAGTCGAACAGTTCCCTTAAGTGAACAAATTCCCGAAGGGAACTGTTGACTGTTTTTAGAACCACATTTTCCTCAATAACATTATAACATGATGTCGAGCTCAAAAAACAAATCTATTTAACATAATACTGCCCCATTAGAGGGATGTTCAAGTAGAGCATCCCTCTAAAATACGCTTGCAGCACATTATATCTCCACAACAGTTAATAAAACCGGAGCAGTGCTTCTCCTGCTGATTTTTAGGAGGTCGCCTCAGTGGGACCATTTTAGCCTGTAGAAATATTGCCTAAGCGTTGGGTCAGAACCACCCAGTGACAGGAAGAGGCCTGACTGCGTCCTGAGGACAGTCGTCAGCCAGGGGTACCAAAGCGGCCGACTCAACAATGTAACCTGTTTCCAGCCCTGACACTGAGGTCATTGTGTGAGTTTGGAATATATATATTTTTTTGCGTGAAATCCTCTGTAACTGTGGAACGGCCAGATTGTATTCAGATGTTGTGATCACAAACACTGACGTTCACTGCCAAATTAGTTTGCTTGTCACTTATGACTCTGAACTCGTCTACAAATAGAGTAATGGTCAATTCGAGCAGCCGGTCCCGCCGGGACACGAGTAAGAACGCGTAGTGGTCCCACAGCTATAAAAGTCAGAAGTTCAACTTCTAGAAGTTGCTTTTGTTTCCGCTTCCTCCCAGAAAGGGCCGCAGGGGAACAGCCTGGATAAAAGAATTGGCTGAAAACTCAGCAGACCCTTCAGATCCTTCCCATTTCATAGATTATGTCCTAATTATGTCTGCGACAGCCGCACGTTTCATTCTGCGCCAGAGGAATGCATAAACACCAGCTTCCCAAGCACAAATTAAACGCACGCCACGTGATTGAGTTTTCCTTGAGTGCATGTGATCATTCAAGGATGGCACCCACACGTGCGCGCACACATGCCGGGTTTATTTTTTAAGGCATATTTAAAGCAGGCTCCCGCTTTTCCACGTGTCTCCTGGCCGATGTGACCCTTGACCCCTCTGTGCAGACAGGCTGCCCTGCGCTGGCTCCACCAAGCAGCTCGCGTTCTCACAGTTCTGTGGTTTCACTGCTCTCACACTTGTCCATGTGCTATGCATTGTAAAAAAAAAAAAAAAAAAAAGAAAAGTGAATGTAGTAGTGTCAGAATACTTTAGGGAGTAACAAGGATGGAAAGTAAGCACTCGTTCTGTTCGGAATGATTAAAATCTATCTAAAAGAAAAAGTGAAAATATTATTTACTGTTGATATTTCATGAAATTGCTCTTTTGGTTTCAGTGTCACAAAACAAACTCACACTCTGATGTGGAGAACCGGGGGCGGGGGGGACTGAAACCCTGTCTGACAACATGAAGCAGGCTAAAAGAAGTCCAAACTCAAAAAGTGACTCATTTTGCCCCAATGTAAAGAAATCCATGTGAAGTCAGAAACTTCTGCCAATCTGGACAGGTGTTTCTAATGCAGGGTGTCAAACTCCAGGCCTCAAGGGCCAGTGTGTCCTGCAGTTTTTAGATGCTGCAAAACACTGGAATAAAATGGCTTAATTACCTCCTTCTTGTGTGGATCAGTTCTCCAGAGCCTTAATGATCTGATTATTCTATTCAACCTTTAGAGGCACATCGAAAGGTTTCAGGGCGGTGGCCCTCCAGGACTGGAGTTTGACACCTGTGATCTTTGTGCTTTGGGATTCCAGCGAATCCACAGACAGTGGAAAGATGAGAGAACGGAGAACCTTCCCAAGAGTCCACCAAGAATCCTCCCAAGAGCTCAGAGCAGACTTAAAATCGGGCCTTTGTCTCTTTAAACAACTCCTGTTCTTTCTAACACTCTGCCTTCATTAAGTCATTACAACATGGCTCCTCTATTAACGCTCCAACTACGTTTTTACCAGAGTTGAACAGATAAAAATCTCCTCCACACATTATAGGAGATTAGATAATGAGCTCAGCTGATGCTCAGTTCCGCCAGGTGTTTGCTAATTGTTGCTGGCTAGTCTGAAGGAGATAAGTGGACGGGTCTCAGGGGAGGACTGCTCTGTGAGGTTGATGGTTAGAAGCTTGGAAACGGCAGCTTAAATATGCATGAAACACATGAAGCAACACGCCAGGTATGTTTTTGATGAGGGAATAACATTATGACATGATTTTAAAACAAAAAAAAAATCTGTTTTACATCATACTGCCCCATCAGGTGATAGTTTCCAACATAAGCCAGCTAGGTGGTAAATACTCACCTGGACAGTTTGGAGAGCCCTTACCTTACCCATCTTTTCTCCAATTTGAAAGTCCACCAACCATAACGCCAGATCATTTCCTCTAGTTATTGTGCAAAAACAAATCCCTCTACCATTTTTTTTTTTTTTTTAACCAAAAATCAAAAAATGTGACATTTCCTTCAGGTTCATCTGGGTTTTTATGTGAGGGTCTGATGATTATTTAGGGTGTGTGAATGTGCTTTCCTCAAGACGCATGTGAACCTAGAGACTAGAGAAGCTTTGAGACCCACATTTACCATAATACATGTCAGACATGACTGTTCGAGCTATTAGAAGGAAAGATATCCTTCAATGCGACTGTCCCTTCAAATTTACTCAGTGACTTTTCAGCTTTATTTCACAGTTTTCATTTGATCACTCCAACATCAGCAGGCAGCGACGACATCAGCCTTTTCTAAGGCAGAGTGTGACCGACACAGGCTCAGGGTCACCTGTGGAATATGAAAACCAGCAAATACCTGTTGTCAAAACCGTCCGTAACAATTCGCTGAATTGTGCAACGTGGCATGTGTAGCGTAGCAGAACGATATGCCGCAAAGTACAGTAGCTGTGGCATGTTGTTTCCAGATGAAATTCTGCAGTCAGCCCTTTGGCTTCTCTGGCTCTTGCTGCCAAAACCTCCATCAAGCTTCTCCGCTCAGAGTGGGAATGCTGATCTGGCCGAACAGCAGATGACAGCAGCCAAAGTATGAGGAGCCTCAGAGCAGCCCGTCCTCCTTTCTGCCATAACCACAGATTTCCCAGCTGTACTAAAAAAAAGAACGCACAACTAACGATTATCCCGCGCTGATCAGTATCTCTCACTTGATTGGTAAACTGTCGACGAGGAAGTGGTTTGCTAACATAATTGAACTGCAAGTATCTTGGGCTGTTGTCGGATCCCCAAACTAAAAATGGGAGGCAGGAGGGATGAAATGTGAGGCGAAAGTTGTAAAAGTGTCGGGAACATTCGCTTTACTGCTCTTGGAGGGCTTAATTAATGCCGCTGCGGCACACATTACAGCGCCCGCGAGGACCTTAACTCCCGCAATAATACTCAGTCGAAAACTCTAACTTCCTCTTCGTCGGTTCAGCTGGGTTTTTATGTGAGGGTCTGATGATTGATCCAACAGATGATTATTGTAATGACCTTTATGAACATCGTTAACCCATTCCAGCCCACACTGGTAGTGCACTGGTTTTTATCACACGTTTGCGTTACATATGTCTCTCGACTGCCAAACCGATTATTGTGATCATCTTAATGTAGAAACTTCCAATTGTTTTTGGCGTCAGGGCAGGATGGAAGGAGAAACTCATATTAACTAATCGAAGGTACATGCTCACCCAGGCAACCTCACCAAAGGTCATAAGAAGACGTGGGAAATGAATTTGGAAACTAGCCATCCACTGTTATGGTCGAGCTTACAGACTGAATTGTTGCTTGAAGTTGGAGCTTTTGCTGTCGGAGGGACAAATGTATCAACAGGTTCCCCTCAGGGGGCTGCTGCAGAACCAGAGGGGTAAACATGGGCTGTCCAGCAGAATCACCTTAGAGACTAAGAACTGGACAGTAAATCATCAGGAACCATGTTGGTTTTGGTGAGCAACTTCCCTTTACTAGGCAACGGTCAACGAGAGATTTTAGCAGAGATTCTCATAGTCAGGTAAGTCTTTGTGCTAGTTGGAGTGTGATTCATGCGGGGGAAACTTTCTGAAAGCTGAAGGGACGTCAGCTTTCCCAGGGTTCTTGTCAATACAACATTGTTTCGTAATAGTGCAAAAGAGCTGCTGGAGATGCCGAGGAAGCGTAATGCCTTCATTTGGCCGAATCATTCGGTTGCCTCAGGAATTCCTCCGCTCTCAAACAATCGTTTCTTTTTCTGCGTCGTCCATCTTGCAAAGATTTGCTATAGTCTGAAGAAATCAACCGGAAAAATCACAACTCCATAGAAAGCTAAGTTGAAAAGTCGTCTCATTTGAGGAAATTACCCCTTGGAAGGGGACTGATCAGACTGGAACGAAATTAAGTTTCAGTCTTTTTTCTTGTGTAACACTAAGGCGAAATATAAATATTTTCTTCAAAGTACTGACCTTTTAAGTCTCAAAGCAAACCTAGCGGTTATTTTGGCGTCATGCGGCGGCGTCTGTCCTCGTTAACAGGAGAGCAGAGGGTTTTCTCTGGAAGGTGCATTTCCCTGTGGTGGCACAGAGCCCCCGCAGCACAATGCAGCATTTTGTGTCCACCCGGCACTGAGCCTCGGTATGTACTGTTTGACATTTGTGGCATTCACGCTGAGTTTTACCGCGATTAGTCTTATCAACGTGAGACAGGCTGATGGAGGAAGATAAGGCCTTCATCGGCTTTTGAGACAAGCACAGGGTCTTTATGGAGAAAAATGCTCTCTGGAACACACATATTCCTTCAGAGCTTATTAGAAGGTCAGAGATTCTTCATGATAATGGGACCTGGAGATCAAATGGCAGCGTATTGTCCCAAGTATGAATAGCTTCCAGGCTAAGGAATGTTGATTTTTTTTTTTTTTTTTTAAACATAAAAACATCTTTTTTCACTGATTGTACAGTGTACTGTAGAAAAGTCATGGACACGTCAGTCCTGGGTTATGTTCATAGTTGTGCCTTCTCCTCCTTTCTTCACATTTTTCACTTCTGATACCGATATCTGAGATTTAGTATCGGCTGATACCGATCCAGTACAGAAAAACCGATGAACTGACTTGAAACATTTCTTCTTCTTTTTTTTTCTTTTTTAAACACAGACATAAATATACCGAATTACAAATTAATTTGAGAACTCTGCAACAATACAGCACACTTAAATGCAACAATAGCTTCACAACTTTGGTGCAACATATAAAAACAACACGGACACAGACAACATGGGACCCATGCTGTCTGTGTCCCATATGGCTTGCAGGGAAGAACTAACAGAACTACTTCTGAATCTCTTTCAACAGCATTTTTTCTTCCACAAGGCCAAACTTCTTGAGTGTTTTCTTGTCAACAGACTCTTGCACCTGAGCTTCGAATCTCTACAGCTTCTCCAGAGCTATCCTGGGCCTCTCTGATTAATGCTTCCCTGACTCAGCCTTTCAGTTTGGTGACATGGCGATGAGAGCCAGCATCACCTTTGAATCAGCCAGCTAATTAATCCCCGAAGAGAGATGACATAACCTGCTCATCTCATGAGTTGATGAAATCTAAGGAAAGCTAAACAGAAAACAAGTTATTGAAGGAAAAAAAAAAAGTATGAGTCTAATTTTGTTCTGATAATGTGAAACAGTTGAGGACTTCAAGGTCTTCATGAAACACTTGGATTCACTCCCAGAACAGTTTGTAAAGGAAGGATCAGGCTGCGAGTTGGATCGATGAGAAGTTCTTCACCTCTTCAGCCCGACAGTCTGAGACTAACGAAGCTCACGACTGTCGACACACACACAGCCCAGTCGGTGCGTGTTAATATGCTGACAGAGCTTGGAGACGTGCTGGAGACTTCTGTCCCCAACACAGTCAGGTCGCAGTGGGATGTTGTAAACTGTACGCAGCTCTGAGGTTTCAACGTATAAACGATCTGGTCTGTTCCAGATTAACCTTCCGATTAGCAGAAATGTTAATCAGCTGTGATGCAGTTGAGTGGATTCTTCCTCATGTCATAGGACTTTGTAGGAACATGATCTGCACAATGCCAAAGATGAACAAGATCCAGCAATGGTCTTGCTGCTGCCAAACAACCCGGGAAGGGCTGTAAGGTCACTCCCCGAGACTCTGAGGTAAATTGGTAAAAATTCAGTCAAAAGTCAGATTGTTGTAAATGTCACAGAAACTGCAAATGAAAACAAAAGCTACATCTCGTTCTTCAGTTAGCATGTTGAACGTTCAAATTCATGACCGAACCACCACTAGATAAAAGTTTGAACCGGTAAGGTTTGTTTGAACAGGTTGCTGGTAGTCAGCGTTATTTTAAAACAAACATGGTAGCACAAAGAAATGCAGCACATCAACACAAACTGCACACCAACTGCCCTGCATCATTGTGGACAGATGAGGATCTGGGCTGGGACTTGTGCTCTTTGCTGCCTTTAAGTTGACCGTAAACTGAATTGCATAGAAGTATTTTAGGTTTGGTGACGGTGTGAACACGGATCAATGCAGACGTGTCGAGCAGCGTCTGTGTTTCTGGCAATGTTGCATCATGTTTTCTTTGGTGACCAGCCAGAGTCAACAGGGCAGGTTGCTATGAGACCAAGTTGACTTTTGACAAGTTCGGTCTAGGCCTTAATAAAACATGACATTCTTAACTTATTGAATGAACGCAGTAGTTGTACCAATGTAATTTGTTGCATTTTTAAAATCTTTTTTTGAATGTTAGTCGAACTTGAGTTATTTGAGGACAGTGAGACCTTGGAGTCCTGGTGCCTCTTTATTGTTCTGTACCTTTTGTGCTTTTGGTTGATTCAACCAAACTCATTGTACCAACGTTTTATCAATACCCAACTCAAAATGGGGTTAGGGTGCAACCAGGTGCTATTATTTAAACAGATATTATCAGCTTATGTTATCCTCTAAGTTTGTTCCAAATACTTTATTGGAGTCTGGTAGTCTTACATTGCCGCTATGACGAATAAGTATAGATTGACAGTTTGTTTTTTGTGCCAACTGTAGCATAACCGTAACCATCTATGCGATGAAGATTCACACCAACCTGGTTTAGTCCGCTTCAATCAAACTCTGGTTTGTTTGCCTAGAAAGATCAGAAGATAAGTTTGTTTGGGGAGGTGTGAATGTCCAATCAGACCAAAAAAGCAAACTCTTGAACTGGGTTGAAGTGAATGCAGTTTGAATGTGTATGTGAACGCCAAGCGGACTGGAGATCACCCCCAAAAGCAGGCTGCACACAACAGCGCAGGGCATTCTGGGTAAACACTATCAAAACAGTCTTGTGAGTCTAGCGGTAGTGAGAGAAATGGCTTTTGGTCCTTCAAGCTTTAAAATCTCACACTACTCTATTTTTGTTTGCATGTCTTGAAGAAGGAGACATGCAGGTGCCTTCAGAGGTTTTTATGTCACTTCTTTCAACGTAGCAAATGTTGCAATCATCTCATCCCCCAGTTGAGCCCATCTGTCTTCTTTATACCTTGTTGCAGATCCAAATGTCTCAGTCTCCTGTTTGAAAGGGAACTTGGAAAAGCCACAGGGAACACAAAACACAAAATCTTATTTAGTATTTTTAGTCTACTTTGCAATACAAATATCTTTAAATACAAACAACTACAAACCAATCCTTCTTATAGACAAATACAAACCAATCCTTCTTATAGACAAATACAAACCAATCCTTCAGAGAGTTTCCAACATGATGCTCTTTTGTCGCCCACCTCAAGAAATTCCCACAGTTCTTTGGCATCTGTTTTTGAAATCCGCGATCCGATCAGTTGAGCCAAATGGTCTTTTCCTGGATGCTGAGGCGTTTCATCTAATGCATTTTAAATTTGACCAATCTGCACACGTTCATGGTTCCCTTTCTGTCTGTCTGCAGGTCTTTCAAGCCAGACTTCGTCCTGATTCGCCAACACGCCTACAGCATGATTCCCGGCGAGGACTTCAGGAACGTTGTGATCGGCCTGCACTTTGGTGGCGTGCCGAGTGTCAACTCCCTCTTCTCTTTATATAACTTCTGCAGCAAACCTTGGGTGGTAAGCAGTCCTAAACAGCTCTCTCTGCTCTGCTTTAACCCCCACAGGGTGCTTAGACTTACCCTCTCAGCAGCTGCCTCTCTCTGATTTATATGGGCCATTACACAGAGCCGGAACACCTGTGCCTGGAGCAGAAGGTCTTTGTCACTGTACTTATTAGTAGCTTTGTAGGAAATTAAAATCCAAAGATCTCCAGTGAAAACCATGTAAATGCTTAGCTCTGTGGGACTTCATAAATGCGGTGTTGTCAGGTACAATTTGAGTTTAAAATATGTTTCACCAGGACTGACACTGCTACGCTGTTTGGTCTATAGAGGTACTTTAGCTTCCTGTTTTATTGCTCGGTTATTTTATTTCACGAGGCATGCCAAACGGCCCAGGGGTCAAATCACTGCGTAGTATTCCTAGAGTCTGGAACAAATCAATTGCAATGAAAGATGAGTTCAGCCCAATGCCTGCTTGGTGCCCAGTGTTTCTAGAAGGGACCGTGAATGTTGCCTTAACACACTGTGTGAACAATGGCTGTTAGAACTGACTGGGTGGATCTCAACTGTTTCAGTCCTGGTTCCTAAAATGTCCAGACAATAAAAGAGCTTTTATTATCCCAGTGCCAGATGGTAACTTCAAGATGAGCCATCACCCAGCTGACATCGTAATCATAAATGTCTTTAAGTGTACAGCGCTAATGCCATTTCTTGCGTACAGATTTCTGTTTCTACATTTTTTTATTTTTTATTTTTGTCACTCTTAGATCATCATGCTAATTTTATATCCGTTAACCTTCCTGGGGTCATGGGGGACTGGGTCATTTGGACCCTGTGTGTGGTCTAGCAGGGTTGCATTGACCCCATGTTTTACAAGTTTGTTTTTTTTTTTTTTTTGGCTTTCGGGAACCGACTGCAGGAGAGTGATAGAAAACCTTAGTAAAATACCGAATGCAATTTTGAACTGATTTGGGTAGGGTTTTTTTTCACCTTATTAATGAAATCGTCAAATTTTGGCCCTATTCATGTTTTCATCTGATTTTAAAGTGTTTTTTTCATTGGAAAACAGTATTTAAGGGTCATGAAAGCTAAATTAAGAGAAATCTCTAAATGATTTTTCCACACAGCTGTAGCTTCTTCCTAACACTTTTTGTCCTTTCGTTTATTTCTCTTCAGTTTTCTCAAATGATTAAGCTCTACCACTCCCTCGGCCCTGAGAAGTTCCCCCTGAATGAACAAACCTTCTACCCAAACCACACACAAATGGTGAGTGATTCCTGAAATTATTCCCTAGAAAACCACCTGAAACGCACAAGAGATCACAAAAAGCCTCGTTTTGCCCATTTTTTGTTGACTCTTTATTATAAAAATATAAAACACAGAAATTAAGTCAAACATTTCTCTACCCTGACATGGTAACACCCCCACCCACCCCACACAGTTCAGGAATCAGTGCTTACACACAGACTGTACACAACTTTCTTGATTTCAGTTTTTCCTCTTTTTTTTTAGTTTGAACTTGACCAATCGTTTCTGTGTTAAGCAGACAGTATATTTACACAAACAGAAACCACAGAAATAATGACACAGAAATGCCACAACTGGAGGAGGAACCCAAAGGACACGAATGAAGACAATTTAGCGCATAAAAGAAAATAATAGGAAAATTTGCGTTGCTTGAAGAAGTCGAGGTCATATTTGCTAGCTAAAATTAGCAGTTGGTCAGCTTAGTTTAAGATTGTCAAGAAATTTGGGTAAAAGCTTTCACAAGAAGCTAAAGCTTTATTTAAATGTAATTGTTTAAAAAAACAAACAAAAAAAAACATCGAGGCTGACTGTTGGAAAAACAAATGGTTTTAGCTAAAATTTGTTAGCATTCTCGCAAACAAATTTTAGCGAAGCTACCGTTTAGCATCATATCCAACTGGCAGAACTTAGTAAGGTCGGTTCTTAGGCCTTCAATAGAAACTTTGCTGATTTTTTTTTAAGGGTTGTTAATCCATTTGAGGCAAATCAGCATCCACTAATGGAATGAACTGAAAGGAAGCCAACAAGAAAAAAAAAAAATCCAAACTGGAGCAGGTGAAGAAGAATGATCTTAGTGACAATAAAATTACTTTCTTTTTTTTATATTTTTATATATAATCATTTAAAATAGTTAAATACAAAAGATTGAATATACACTTAAAAAATATCTCACACTGTGAAACCTGTTTAAACTGAACTATCACTGGGTTGTTGAATTGTACCAGCCAAAGGAAATATGATCCAATAGGAAAAAAAAAGTACCTTAAAATTTAGACACGTGTCGTTCACACCGACTGATTTGATGTGTTGTACTTTTTTTTTTAGTTCTGTTTTTGCATGTATAACAGGGTAACTGTGTAATCCAATAAACATAAATAAATGCATTATAGAGATTTCAGCATTTCTTCAGCTTATTTTTATGTACAGCATAAAATAAAATATCACAACTCAAAAAAAGAAAAGAACTCCTCCCTCTGTTGGCACTGAATCAGTGTTAACGCTTGATAATCTATGCACAACAAAGGAGGAAGTGTACGGGGCCGAGGTACAGCCGTGTTAAAGACGGATGCTGCAGTAAAAACTGAACATGGCTGATCTGAAACTACATTTTCAGAATTTGAACCTAAAAAGTATAATTCTCATCCCTCACATATTGGCACAAATTGAGAAGTGTTTTGGCAATGCTGCTAGCAGGTATTGTGAACAGATTTCATCTCAATTTTTAATTTGGCGGGTGTTACTGTAAGAACACAGTAACACATACTGTGTGTTACTGTGTTATTGGCAAGATATCGATCAAATCATCAGTAGCTTAGCTGCTTAAGGTCAGTCCACTTTTTCAATTTTAAGATGCCAACTGAGGATGATAACGGTCTTCCCGTATAAGCGTCTGATAAACTTCTACAGTTTCTACCACGGATTAAAACACGATGGTAGCTGATTGAAGTGGGAAAACTTTCCAACGCTAAAGGGCAACCTTTACAACGACGCTTTGTTTTTTGTTGGGTTTTTTTCTACCAGAAGTGCTACAGACAGGCACTGTAATACATCTGCTCTTTTCTGCCTTTTTAAGGAAGGCCGACACGAGTCCAGTAAGAGGAATCCGAGATGGGGGACATAAACGGGGCGGGGGAGAGTTGGTTTCTGGAATCAGGGATCAGTGGCGTTGATGATGGTTTTGTCGCGGGTGGTCATGCCTCGGTACCAGCTGCAGTAGCCCTCTTTCTGCTGGATGCAGGCGTAGTGTCGGGACTGGTAGCCGGGGTAGCCAAAGTGGGACAGCATGTCTGTCCACAGGCACTCGTTCTTCGAAGTCACGAAGCAGGGCAGGTAGTGGCAGGGCTTAATCTACCGACAGAGAAAAACACAACTAAATATGGAGCCCTGAAACAAACAAACTGGCAAGACCTATTCAAATAAATCTCTTAAGTAGTTTAAAAGAAAATTTATTTAAAATTGCTTGGCATTTAAAACAGCATAACAGAGAAACCACTAATAATAGGACAACCTCTAAATACATATGCTAACGCTAGTTTTTAGGGGATGCTAGTGAATGTTGCGCAGCTACCTGTAATGGAGAAAATCTGAGTGACTAGTGATGAAAGGCTTTCATTGTCTCATTGAAAACAGTTCATTTGAGTTAGCTTTTTTTTTCTGTTCAGTCTATTTACAACTTCTGCTTTAAATATACAGACAGGAGCAAGCCAGACATTAGCTGACAGGAATATTTAGATTAACACACTTGGCATTAGCAAAATGGAGACCATTCTAGTTCCTAATTTATTACAGAGTTCATAATTTAAACCCATTTCAATTTATCACACTAAGTCTTCAAATCTTAAAGTGTTGCATACTAAAAATGCTGGTGTCTCCATTGACCATAAGTTAAATATATATTGTATGCTTTAGTAAAAATATTGACTCTCTACAAAATACCACATATACTCGGAATATGTTTTTATTACTACTATTTTGTTAATAGTCAAATCACAATGGGTCATGACGAGATTATGAACAATTGTCCTTTTTAAAAGAGAAAATCCATTATTGGGCCTAATTATTAGAACTAAAAAAGCCCATCTAATATAAATACATAATAGATTGTTTCTTTCTTCTTTTTTTTTTGTAAAGCCGTTTATAAGCTCTTAGAACATTCATGTTGGATTTTTAAAACATCTTAATCCTGATAAAACACAAATTCATCTTTTAAGTGCTGTCCAATCTATGTTGGTCATGTTTGTACACATCAAAGACTTTAATCATCACTCTGTCTTTGTTTGTAATAAATAATACTTTAACTGGTATTAAAGAGGTTGAAATCATCTTAATCATTTAATTGTTGGGGGCGAGCTTTACAAATGGATCCCGGTAAATTTCATGCATTTATATTTGCTATGAAAATGAGACTGTAGAACGTGTCAGTATAGTACAGCATCAGAGAGTGAAAGACACTGGATTTCATGTAAGGAGTTAAAAGCAACTTCAGAATTGGATTCAGCTAAATATCCCAACATGTCCCATCTCATCTATCCAGCTGCGGTGATCAGGTGGTTCAGTAAAAGGAAACCGTTTAGAGAGCGAAGCTGCCAACTTCACCCTGATGCTAGTATGCTTTGTGCTGAGGAATGTCAAACGAAGCGTCTTCCTAATGCACTCAACTTTTGGGTAGTTTAAGGATTTAGACGGGCTCCACTCTGCCTTGAAATGTGCGTCATTACACCAGGTGCTTACACACAAAAAAAAAAAAGCCGCTCTTCGGATGAATGAATGGCACTGACTGACGGGAAGGATTCACGTAGCCCCTCTTGTAGAGGTGACGAACAGAAAAAAGGCTGGATGTAGTGGGAGGAAAAGTGAATCACTTGCTGCAAAGAGCTTGCACTCGTCTCAGAATGCAACGGCAAATTCAATCGGCACATTTTAGAGAGAGAACTTCCAATTTTTGTTATTCAATATTAAACTGTCATCGGAATGCCTGAAACGAGCGCTACGAGTCATTTCCTGCTCTTTAAAGACAGTAAGTCAAACCATGTTCTATCATTCTCTGTCGTCTTTGGTCTGGGTGACGGTGCCGCTGATGCCCCGACCCGCAGACCAACAAAAGGCTCCCTTTGCTAATCCACTTATGCTGATAGTGGCTGAGTGTGTTAGCAGATGTCCAGGACGGCGCCCAGCGGCAGGGTCAGCAGCTGCACGCCGCAGCCAGGAGAAGCTGGGAATGAAGACTGGAGCCGCTTCCAGGGCTGTTCATTAGTTCCCAGCGACCGCAGTAAAACTCGCTCTTTTCTGCATTTCTGCCACTATTCAACATCTATGAAATCTGGAAGTGGAAAGTAGGCCGTAAAAATGTTCATAAAAATATCTCCATTTCTTGGCTTGCCGAGGTCAAACGGGCGATTTAATGGATGGAAACTGTGAAAGCTGCTCCATGAACACTAAATCTCCTCTCTAGAAGTGGCTAACGGGAGTTTCCAGCCTGGCTTTCCGTCCTCCCTCCTGCCTGCCCGTCTCATTCCCGTCGGCTCTACGTGGTTTTCACTCACCCTGCAGTTGCAGCCCAGCTGGTAGCGGTGGTTGAAGCCCTTCTTCTGCGCCAGCGACAGTCGTTCCCACCGTTCGTTGAAGTTGCAGAGCCCCGTGTAAACTTTGTCGTCGTACACCCGACCTGGGGAGCAAAGGGCGAAGGAGGTGAGCAGCGCGTTCCTCCGGAGCTACAACCTCGAGCCGCGCAGGATTTTAATCAAAGGTTTTTATCTCTGGCAAACAAAAGTCGAGAAAAATCGAGACGTGTTTGGCATCAACTGCATGGTAAAACGCAGCTTAACGTGGTGGAAACAGAGACATCCTACAATGTCACCACACCAGGTGGGGATAGAGAAAAAGGATTTTAAATGTTTTGTAATGTTTATTGTGATAATAGTAAAATTGATGATTTACAATTTCTTGACCATTTTTGTCCATGTAACTGTGACTGCATGGACTTCTTAAGGTGTCAAATTACAAGAAGTAGTGTAGTTTGTAAATATGTATCACCGACCTGCACATATTTTCAAATATAGTTCAACAACTGGAATTTAGTAATAAATTCAAATTGTTATTACACCTAGAAAACAATATGAAGGGGTGCACTGATAAATCAGCCCAGATGTCCTTAATTTTGGGAGATCAGTGACGGGTCAATCTGCTCAAAGCTTTGAGAATCAGTCACCAATGCAAGTCTCTACATGCTCTGATAACAACAACCACCCCACTGTTGCCAACGTAGTAACATTATCAATATCTTTGATAAAGTTTTCAGACCATCAAAGAAAATCGGCCAAATCGGAATCTGCAAGTTGGGCTTTTTCAGGATCAGTGATCGCTGCACTCCAAACAATAAACTATATAATAAATATCCGTCCTTATAGCAGGCTCTTACTACTGCTATTATAAAAGTATATGCCTCCACACTTGGATAAAGACGACATAGATTTAACTTTCAGATGAGACGTTCTATGAGAAAACCATGAAGGCAAGACTAACGTTTACCAGAGAAAACATAGAGAAAGATCAGAGCTTCTGGAATAACCTTCATTGGTCAGATGAGTTAAAAATGGACTTATATCTTTTAGTCCAGAACTGAACATCAAATAACGTGTCTGCTTACTCACCTTAACTTACTTTAGGTAAGGTGAACTCTAAAGTGAGCTTTATAGTTTAGCTCATTTTTAATCTCCTGAGTGTTAGTCAGGATCCTGCCAACATTTCTCTGCAGAATCCTGACTCGTTTACCTTCAGAAAGACAATCCCATAACACCCCCATTTTGGAATATCTGGAGGTCATCAGACGTCTATGTTTAGCAGCAGACCACTTGGAGCGCTGTGAGCCCCCAGGATCAAGAATATATGTCACCATTTGTCTCCTTCACAGTGCTGTCGGTAAGTGGCATTTCAACAGGTCACAAATATGTCCCGTTTAGCCCGCCCTCTGAAGCTGCAGGACCGGAGCGTTGAGTCGCGTTGAGAGTGCAACTCGCTCCTAAAACTAATCAGTCGAAGCCCCTAAAGCCGGATCAAAGGAGGCTCCAATAGCTCATCCTGCAGGCCTCTGTGTTCCAGCGGAGGCTATAGGCTCGACTTATTATAGCCACCCCAGGGGCAGAGAGAGAGGAAGAGACATCCACTGATGTCACCCGTGCCCAGACTGGGTAAACATAGCTGTAGTTGCCTGGCAACGACGGCTTGCGGCGTGCGGTGGAGTTACAGTATTTACAGGTTGGGGACTCACTGACACCTATATAAGTTGAGTGCTGCCGGGTCCAAAGTAAACAGCATCCTTGTTGGAAATAGCAACTCATAAAGTGCTTGTGTTGGAAAATGCCAGCCTCTTCCTGCTGGCTGGTAATTATAAGCTGTGAGGGAGAGAAAACTGCTGAGACGCAAAGGGAAGTCTTTAAAAAAAAAAAACGCCTCTGTACGGTAGCAAAGGGTCTGCTAATAATAGAGGGAAAAGTTTTTGTCAGAAGACAAATGAAGTCCTGGGGGACAGGACGAGTGGGGGCCAAAGAGTAGTCATGCTGGTAGCTGGACTCTGGAAGGAAAGCAGCTTTTCCTGGCAACACGAAGCCGACCAGAATGTTCTCTACATCTCATCGCACTGAATGGATCTCAGCTACCGGGGAGGGGGGTGTAGAGTGCAGAACTCTTGTCATGTTTTTCTGACATTACAACCAAATTCTTTGGTTTATTTTATTGAACTGAATAAAAATGCTATGCTTTCACTCTGTGAAATACAGCTCAAAGACAAAAGCTGCCTTTTTGTGACAATTGTGTCCAAATGTTTCGCAATTTACTGCGTTTCTATTAACCAAGAAATGCAATTGGTCATACAAAAATAAGTTTGCTTACGCGATAAGTCGTTAAAAAATATAAAGCGCCACGATCCTGCTACTACTTTGTCATTTTCTTTATGGTTTGCGTCAGTAGTAACATCTGGGTATTGATCGTGTGATGCAAAAAAATGTTTTCCGTTGCAGTTTAGCAAAATGAAAAAAACAACAACAAAAAAAAACATCCTAATGACAAAACATCTAGTTAAAAAAATTTGGGTTTTTTTTCAAAAAAAAAACTAATTTCATTAAGCACATTTATTTTCAATATGTCAAACTGAGCAATTACATGGTCGATGGAAACGCAGCCGTAGTCAAGCAGCATTCTTTTTCTTGCAAAGTATGACTTCGACAGCTCACCTGTGATCAGGTACTGGTACTTGTTGATCTCAAACTTGACGCCGCACAAGCTCTCGGAGGCGTCCGTGTAGATGTGCTGCACGTGCTGAACTTTCTCGAATCCTTTGTACATCTGGGAGAGAAAAGGGAGATGGAATCAAGGCACTGGAAAAACAGAGCTAGAGTTCTCTCAGCGACACTCAAACGTCCCCACATGAACAACAAGGAAAAGGAAACAACACTCCTGCTTTATCGGACGACTATTTTAAGGGAATGAAACTCTGAAGGCTCGGCTTTTGGTGAAATTCGAGACAATGTGACGAGTAACGTGGTGCAACTGTGATAGGTTCACAGCCTAAAGTCTGTTTTCATAGAGAATTGCTTCCCTCTGGGGTTTTTTTAAGGGTGTAATGTATTTTTCTGAGAACAACAGGAAATCCCTGTTTAGACGCGGCGCTCCCAGAAAAACGGAACAAACTATTACCTCAGCCAGAAGCTGTGGAGCTTTTTGGAAGCCAAAGTGATTCGCCTCATCGGATTTGTGGAAATCTGGAGGATGCTTTGCTTTTTACATAAGCTCAAACAGTCATAACACATAACAAAAAGGTCACTGTTGTACAGATGCTGGTGCGTGACTCTGACGAAATGTTTACTCTCGGTGCGAGGAGTTTGGTTGAGCTGTAATACCCATAAGCCTACTAATCCTCCGGCCTGGCTCCTGTCAAAGCAGCGGGCCGATGGAAGCATCTGTCAAAAATATGGAGCGTTATGTAAGGATCCGGAGAAAAGGAGGGTCGGCCTTTCAGGACTAGAATTCCAGTCTGCATTTAGTTACAGGCTGGAGAGAGACACAGGAATAAGTTTCTTAAACCTATTTTATAGTTTCACCGTTGCTTTTAAATGGGTTTCTATATTAAAAGCTCAGCATTAAAGAGCTGGAGTTTAACAGCAACCGTAAGACCAGATGTTATCAGTTTGGAGACCATTAGTCATGTGGCTGTGAACATCAAATTAGCTCAAACTAGCAATGATTCAATTACAGATTTGTATCATAAGAGTGTTCTGTGTTTCAGATGCCATCTAAAAAGTGAAGGTTTAATTCATGTAATAACCTCAGTTTTTCAAAATGAGTCTTAAATGTACAAATTCTCTTCTAGCAACTCTTAATTTAGAAATTTGCTTCTGGTCTTAATTTGAGCTATAGCTTTAAAATGAAGTTAAGAACCTCTCTGATCGGCTGAGCATATCAGACAAAGTTTGGCAAGAAGAATGTTCTCAGCAGGTTGCCAAAGAGTCAACCTATTTGGAGATTAGGTTTATAATTCACCTAAACAAACAGAAGGCTTGGTTCAAATTGGGAGCATTTTATGCAGTTGAGTAGTTCTTGATGTTGAGTTGTAATGGACTTAAAATGATTACATTTAACATGCAGAAGCATACAGAAAACTTATTTTGTCTTTTTCTCCAAAATGCTGTATTTTCTGTGAGGTGAGCACCAGTTGCCTTCATTTACAATTTTCAGAATCCGTTTGATAACCTTCAGATGAGGTAGAAGAGCTGGACAGCTAAATAATAATATAAAAACTTTCATAACACAAAGCCACAGAGTTTTTGTCAACCTACCTGTTACATTCCTTTTTCTGACAGCTAGTCTGTCAGAGAGCTTTACCCACCATATTAGGACAAACAGCAGTGGGTATTTTTTCTGGTTTCTGTAAAGAACTGGAATTGGATAAATTTTATTAGAAATCAAATGTGTTCTTGTTAAAACACATGATTTTACAATATGAATTCTAATTTCAAGTATTTAAAAAAACAAAACAAACAAACAATGTTTTAGTTATAATTCCAATGACCAATGTAGTTTAATTCAGTTGATGGTAAGAGTGGAATTTTTCACTTGCACATTATTATTCTGATGCTAATGTGTCCAGCATTAAAAATGTAAAGAAGTATTTGGAATACAGAAGTTGTTGCTAATTGTTTTCAGTTATGCTGAGGTCAGACTTTACCAATAACTGGATGGAGTCTCACTCAGGTAGATGAGGTAGATCCAGAAGTGTCGACACTGCTAACAAAGTTAGTTGTGCTACCTCCAAAGCACTAATTATAGGTACTAGTTTTGTTAACTCTACCACACTACACAAACACAGTATTTAGTGGATACTAAATATATGTCAGTATTTAGTACTTTAACGCTAAAGTGCTAATTATAAACATTAGCTGCGGTAATGCTACAGTAATATACCAAAATGGTATTTAGCAAAAGCTAATGCTAAAGTGATAACTTCACTTCAAATTTTATCTACCCTAGAAGATCTTCAACGTTTGAGCATCATTTTCATTTTGACATTACAATGTACATGTTGTACGATGACCTCAGATATTGTGTTTGTGTTTAAATCTTATTCTCTACTGTCCATATTTTATTTTGACCCTGTATGTTTCTTGTTTGAGATAAAGTTCTCGGGGGGAGAACATGAGAGGAAACGGAACCGCTGCGTAAACAGCCTTCAATCACTTCAAAATAAGAGCATCAACTTGATAAGAGCGTCAACTTGAAGGATTCATAACAGTCAACAGATGAATTTTATTCAACAAAAAGTTAAAGTAACTCGGCACACCCAGCCCCCCAAAAAAGCCAATGCTAATGGTTTTGTCACGTTTACACAAGCAAGCCTATATTAACGTTTCTTTGTAGTTCTTATGAAGTTTCACTTTAGCTTCATGCTTCAATAAAGACTAAAGGGAACCCGAGATCCTCACCTTCATCTGCTTGATGGTGTAGCGCATTGTTCCAAAAGGTCCGTCTCTCAGCAGCTTCTTGCCGATCACCTTGGCTCTGATCACTGTAAACAAAGAAACGGACATGTTTGTCAGAACTCAATAGTGAACTTTCGCTTTTAATCCTATATTAGACGGCGCCCTAAACCCCTCCTGAATAGCGCATTAGAACCGGGTTAGCTGCACCAGTAAGCTGTTTATTCAATTTCCTGCATCGTTGCATTGTTCGCCCCGGAAGGAACACAGCTTCGGAATTCTCATGGAAAAGTTAAATGAGAATTGGAGAGAAAGACATTCCAAGAAAGAACATTTTGAGAAAGAAAAAAAAAAAAAAAAGTGTACCATCAGTGTGGAGGACCCTCATGCACATAAACGAGCTGAAAACACCTGGAAGGGACTGATTGCTTTAACTGATTCTGACATAATGGATCTTACTGAGAAACGTCTGGAACAGGGAGTGTAGAAATGGGCGTTTATTTGAGCTGCTGGATGGGGCCTAATGTGGGTCCTGCATAAACCATCAACCCTCTGAAGTTCACCTGCTGCCCCAAACCCCAGTAGCCGCAGACACAACTAACACTGGTCTTGTTTGTTATCTTCTCCTCATGGAATTTCCTTCCCACATTCTTCGGGGGGCTTGCATTCCCCAGAAAGAGGAGAAAATAATCAGGATTCATTCCTACTGGCCGCAGAGAGGCAAACGAGGGATGTGTCACCTTCTGTTCTGCTTTCAATTTGTCAAGCTGGCAAATGAGAAGTGGGTACCTTGTACAGGAAGTAGTTATGGTGTGGTCACCACACATTTATTCTGGATGTGAAGGCCCCAATTTGAAATTAGTTCCTTTTAACTGTTTTTTGTTAGACAGCATGAACCGACTTGATATGAATGAAAATCTTGAGTACCCACCATGGACAGATGGATGGATGGAGTGAAGTTGAGGGATGTAACTTATATGGGAAATCGGGATAGGAAACTACTAAAATCTAGTTTCATTGTCTTTCAGATGTTTTCTGAACTGTTCCTGACAATTAATGAATCTTTTTAAAGTTATTCATCATCTTAAAAGCAATAGATTTTAGAATGGACACCCATCTAAAGCCAACATTGTTCATGTCAAGATTAGTGCACAACAACTTCCTACCCGCCACATGCTTCCTGACCTTTCCTTGATCCATTAATCTATCAACTCTTTTAATTTCATCCAAAAGCACTCCATTACAAACTGACCTCTACTAAATGTACCCAAACTCTGTTTGACAGATGTCTGCTGTGAACAATTACTAAGGAATTTGCAGACATAACGGGACCCTTTACCTCAGTTAAATACACCTCCCATCATTATTTAAACGTTTCACTCTGGTCTGACCTCGAAAACAAATGTTCTAGCTGGAAGAACCTCAGATAAATCAACCGACGCATGTCCATATGAGATCCTTCTTGTTGGCCGGCAGCGACGGTGCCATTTCCAATGGGAATCTGTGAAAGGCCCCAGCTGCTCTGGACAGAAGGGCAGCACTATTTGCACTTGTCTGAGTTAGAGTGGTTGCATGTTCGGTTTGGTGGATGTTTTCTGCAGTGACCTGCTTCTACGGGGTACAGATGTCACAGTGAACCAATATGCTCCCATGATAGTTGTGTCATCTTGCTCTGTGTTGTAAAGAGTATTCTCTAAATGTTGTGCAATTAAACAATGCAACATTCTGGCTAAAGCCAATACAGTAAAAAAAAAAAAAAAAAAAGTTTCAAAAATGTTCCATTTTTATCGTTCCTACAATAAGCTTTCTTGAGAAACAGTTGTTGAATGATTGCAATTTTGTTTCTGGCTGAATGTAGCATTAAGGTTATACAGGATCACCTTTCCATTGAATGTGGCTGTGCGCTGCTGGTCAGCTGCCTGAAATTACCCTCTTCCAGATTTTTTGTTTTTGTAGAGCACATTTGAAATATTCGAAAGAAAATGCAGCTGGGGAAGCTGGAATACCTGCGGCGCATTGATACCCGACATGCTATAGGCTGCAAAGAATCCCATCCAAAAGCAGCATTCAATTTCCTTGGTGCTGATTGGCTGTACCTTCGAGCGTAGATAAGGAAGACTGTAAATGTTAGCTTATGTGGCACTGCCACGATGGATTCCATTGTGTATATTAATGCATACCAAGGTATTTTTTGGCATTTGAACAATTAAAATAGGCAGTTATAGATTATTTCAGAAGGAGTTTTGAATATTAGCTGTTTTAGCTACTTGAGGAACGCCGTGGCCCCTAACCCCTTCGAATACTAGGGGTCCACTGTACTCGTTAGTTGCTGTGAAATTCTCATAGTTTATGTGACATGGAATAACATAACAATACAGATTACGAGCAAATTAAAGAGTCTGAAAATTTGCATATAATAGTTCTTTAATTAACATCAAGAAGCTAAAGCATTCCTCTGCTTTTTGCTAACACAGTAGCTTACAACATTTAGCAAAACCGGATGTAGTACTTAGCTTTGTCACAAACTTTATAGATAAAATAACTCAAAAATAAACACCAAAACTACATACAGCTGCGGCTGAATGCAATAAATGTATCTGCTAGCAAGCCAAAAAACTAGCCACAAGATAGCCAAAGCCAAGCCAGCTAATGGTGCTTCTTTATCCCTTCTGCTTCACATTTAAGCTATTTTTTTTTTCAAACACAAACGTTTTATTAATTCTTTAAGCCTTTTATTGTGGTTAATGTTACATTTGTAGGAATTGATTATTTTAGTCAGTATTTAAGTTATCCATTAGCTGCTACATAAAAAAAAAAAAAAAAAATCCCCATCCCAGTTTAAAATTCTAGGTTACTGTGGTGATCCTCTTCTGCAGAGGAATCTTTATGCAGTCTCATGAGTGGGAGGCTTTTCATAGTGAGAAAGGTAACCAGGATGTGACAGAAATAAAGTGAATCCATTTTTCACTCGGCCTCCATTGCCTAGAGCATGGGATTATAAAAAAATAAAAAAAAAAAAAAAAAAAGATTGAATGTTGAATGCTAAACATTCAATTCAACCTACGTAGAGTGTGATAGAACGCAGCCATACCGAGGCTTGAGTTACTGTGTAATGTAGGTGCGTGCCTGTGTGAGAAAGAGGAATAATAATAAGTAGAAAGCAAAGTTATTGAGTTCAGTCTGCAGGAAGTTGTCCGAGTATGAGGAGGTAAGTGGGAGGAAGAGGATTTCTCGCACTCAACAATAAACAGTGTCCTGTGGCTATAGAACCTCGTGTCAGAAAGAAACCACGAGACAAAGAAAAAAATATATAATACATTTATGCAGGATGTCTAAATATATGTCGTCTTTTCTAAAAACTATGCATCACCATCTCATTTCCTCCTGCTTATGTTCATAAAACCATAATTATTGCTTCTTCTGGCAGTTATTCTCTAGCCGTTTCTCATATTTCCGTTTCCTAGTCATGGCTGGATGGGTTCTTTTCCTGACCAGAACGGATCCAGAGGTAAAGTCAGAGATTTCACCTCACTTGGCCGTCATGCATCATCGGTTCTTGGACGGCCATAAAAGAACAGTCATACTGCAAGAATGGCATAGCTGAATTGATTTTTCGTTTTGAAGCTGTTAAAAAATCACGGCACATCTTGACACACCAATAACGAGCTCATACGATCCCCAATCCCCCAGCACCAAGAAGCACACACTGTCAGACAGTAGGTCATACAACAACAAAAATGGTTCAACACACACAAGTAATCTGAATACTCTTACAGGTCTCCACAAATTAAATTCAACACTCACTTTAGCCTGTATCTGTACATTAGCACAGTTATTATTACAGCTACATCAATGAATTTTGCTTTCTCATGAAAGTTTTCCACTAATCTACAGTTGCCATTGTTGTGGTCACTGCCCAAGAAATAACTTGTCAAACATCTGGCATTTTCTTTGCTTCCCAGGTACCCAGTTTGCATTTACTTTTTACATTTTTTTTCTTTTGTACTCACTCGCCATTTGCTGACTACCTTTCAGATTCTCCTATCAAGCTGGTTGGTTAGATGTGCAGTTGGTTCTTATCAGGATGACCTAACTGTAAGCTCTAATTCAGAAATGCTTTATTCATTCCAAAGGGATATTAAATGTTGTAACTCACCAGCCAAGTATCTTCAAAGATTTGTGGATGGTGATGATGTGGGCAGGGAGGATCAACATTGCAACGAATCTGACAAAAGCCTTAGACTGTCATGACATGCTAATCGCAGCAGTGACGATATTCCACATTTTACATCATGGATAACTATCAGTTGCGGGCAAGCTCTGCTAATCCACCTCATTAGCTTTTTCTGTGGTCCTGCTTTGCATCCATAAACCCTTCGTTCAACTCTTCTGTAATTAGGAGTTGTAGTTCAGGTATGAATTGAGTTTTTGAGGTACTAATCAGCCGTTCCCAGTAAAAAAAAAGAATACCTAGTTGCCATGGTTGCATATCATAGCTTTCCAAAAGTAAGAGTGACAGTCCTTCCAGTTGAACAGCATTCAAAAGCATAGGGAATATGGACGAAAGTCTCCAAAAAGAACAAATCAGAACTAAAGTAACAGAGGAACTCCAACATGCTGCCACAATGAGTCATTATTCTGTAATATCATACATACTAACTTCATTTTTTGAGATTTTGCAGGTGGATGTTTCTTAAACCTCCCAAAAGTGATCAGCTCTTTGCTTTGTGTCATATTCTAGTACTGTGATGAGTGTGTGTTGGGTCATTGTCTTCAGCCCCCCATACTGGCCTCCACAATGCGTGGTCATTGCAGAAGGGAGGCGGCTGTGGGCTGGAGATTTGATACGCTCGGCTCAGGAGACAAACATCTCAGGCTTGTCCGGAATCCCGACTCTGACATCTCGTCGTATTTCAACTGACTTTTGGGAAAACTCTGGAAGCCGTCCGCCCTTATATAATGCCTCTCGCCACAGGAGTCTAGACTGCATGCGCTTTATCAAGCCATCACCTGTTGTGCTGTGGATAGGGAGGCTAGGACTGACTACCAGAATCAATGCAAAGCAAATACTTTTTGGCTCTAGATGTTTTCGCTACAAAACTGATTTCTTAATTCACAGGACTTCTTTACAACTACACCGGGTTGCAACCTTGTAGGACCTTTTACCCGCATTGACGTTTCAGTCTTGTCTGATCTGGCTTAGGGAAGGCCTTGAGAGAATAATTGCTACACCTGTAGACAAGTGAATGACCTGCTTCAACAGAGCCAACTAACTGTCTGAATGGCTCCATTAAGCAACATCAAGAAAGGACATTTTTGTGGCCAAGGTCTCTTAAGACAGTTGGTTGCCTAAATGGTCATCAAAACGTCTTCTGCTGCTTCAAGGATATTGTGTTTTCCAACATTTCAGTTGAAATATCTCACAGCGTAAAGAGAGAGGCTTCAGTAACCCAGTTTCCTGAGCTTTATCCTCGCCGTTCTTTTTCAGCGGTGTGCTTGTGGGCGATTATGGGTTTGGGCCAAGAAAACAAGAGCAAGATGCTTTGAACTCCCCTTCAGGTCTGAAACTGGGAAGATCCAGGCATGTTGCTTTTAATGTCGACAGAGTAAATTACAGCGTTTCTCTCTCGTCACCTTAATGTTTGCACCACTTATGGTTGCCAGCCACTGTGTCTTAGAAGCAGAAGACATTCATGTATGAAAATAATGACTTGTGGGTATAAAAACAGGACTGTTTATCTCATAAAAACTTTATTAAGGCATTCGTTATGTCCAAGCTTGACCCAGATTATCCAGTCGCAGCGGCTCCATGCCTTGGGAGTTTCTCAAGGAACTCGGAAGCACATCTCAAGCCAAGCCATGACCTTGGAAATGGGATTTGTGGACTGTCCCCATTGAAGTCAGTTCCAGATTCTACTCAGCTGAGTCTCAGCAGGGGCCAGCAGAGTTAGCCATCCAAACTGCTAAAAAGGTGGTGGATTAGTGCTTGAGGAAGCTGCATTTTGACTCGGTCCAACTGGGTCACTTGGCTGGATGTGTATCTACTCTCCTGGAGATTTTAAGTATCTTAAGTTAAGACTTTCTCTTTTTAAATGCAGAGTCCTTAAAGGGCTTTATGGGTAAACGTCTATTTGAAGACCTGTTAAAAGGTCGGGTGCCACCCATTTCCGAGCTAGACGAAACTATCATCTACATCTAAACACCTCGACTGTGGTATACTGTTGTTGATCTGGCATTTGGAAAGAGTGTTGGTTTGTTTGTTCACGCATCAGAGTAAAATTCAAAGGCTTTAAAAAGTACTACTAATGTACAAACTAACGATAGTTCAACATTATTTATAGTGTAATAATCAAGTGTTTCTCTTTAGTTTTAAAAGAGAAAACAAAAACATCATCTCAAGGTAAGCATACTGATGGAATCTCTGGTTTCATGCCTGAAAGGAATAAAACTTCAGGTGAAATGTGAGTGTGTGTCCTATCTGAATTACCTCAGTTCCTTCACACAGCCCCCGCCTCACCGCCCACCTACACATGGCCTCATTCCCCTGAAGGTTCAATCGCCTAATCCTAGTGCTAAGCCAGATCCCGAGTTCATATTATTCTGGGCTGCCAGGGTAAGCATATCCAGGTAGTAAAATTGCTGTGTGACCCTCCCGCCCCTGTTGTACCGCTGCTCGGCGATGTCTGGCTGCCCATCACAGAAATACCAGCGTGTGCAGACAAATGAGGAGCTTGTAAAAACATGAGAGCTGCCTATAGGTGCAATTTTAAAACTTAAACTCAGAGCGGAATCTTTCATAATCGGCACCCCTCCAAATCTTCCTTTGTATACTCCCCCAAACTAACCTCTCTCTGCTCAATTAACAGCAACGTTTTTACTGTCAGGCCCGACAATAGCAAGGATATTATTACTCAAAAATATAAATGTTTGACATTAAACAAACAAAATAAAGTCCTATAAAAAAAAATTGTCGCAAACCCCTTACAGTCTGTGAAACAGACTAATCAAATTTAGCAGCCAATCAGAAGCTGAGTCAAATACCAACAATATAAGACAGGAGACGCCCACTTATCTTTGACTGCAGAGGAGCAAGTCAGAAAAATAGGGGTGCGCAATATATTAGCACTAACATCAGTATCAGCTGACATATCAGTATCAATACGATAAATAAAAGAAGACAGGTATTAACAACCAACGTTCATTTGAACGGTAGATATTATATTATTTTACACATGTAATATCTGTAAATAGCAGTTGTCTGCCATAATGGCAATATTAACATCAGATGGTCATGTCGCCACACATGTATCCCGAAAATGACAAAACAAACAAACAAAAAACCCGTTATTTTATGCCGCCCTGGGTAGAGAGCCATAACCATTTTCAAAAACCTGACTTACCTATGAAGTTATCTGCGTCGTTTAATGCTATATAGCTCCCATGAATGGTAAAATTACTACATGCTATAGGAAAAATACACAATAACAAGCTACACGCTCCGATACTCGACCTGCAAGTTTTCCACCGGGTACCAAAGCTCACGTGCGTTCTGTCCTCCTCGCGCTGACATGCGTCACTTTGACCCGAGCGTTTCCTCGCGCTGCTATGAAAACCAAAAGCGAGCAACGAGGCCGCGCAATTAATGACTCACCTATGTCGGAGTTACAGAAGGCGTCCTGCGGGTGCGTGAGCGCGCACGAGCAGCCCTCGGTCAGCTGGGGGACCCGCAGGCTGTTGAAGACGAACAGCAGGCTGACGAGGTGCTGGTACACAGACCGCATGTCTCCAAAGTTCCGCTCCTCTCTGTGCTGCTGCTGCTGGCAGAAATAAACTCTGTTGGAGTCCGAGTGGGTCCGCTGCGGCAGAAGAAGCGGGGGTGGCTCTCTGTTAGTGTGTAACCTCCAAGAGGAGCTCCTGTTGCTGCTGCTGCTACGCACTGCTTTAAGAGAGCGGTTCCTTCTAACGGTGGACAGGAGGACAGCCGCTCATATACGGCGCCCCAGACACGCCCCCCTCTCTCGGACTCCGTCGCTCGCGCCCGCGGCGGCCAATCAGAGCCCGGTGATGCCATTCAGTTTTTAAAAATGACGTCGCTCTTGAAACTTTCCTACCCCCCGCAGTTTAAACAAATATATATATAAAAAAAAGTAACAGTAGAAACACTTAGTTGCCATCACCTAAGAAGGGTTACAGCGAAAGTGTTGAATTAAAAATAATAATCAAAATACTGAAAGGCGAACTTGCCTTTCAATATTTTATTATTTTTTTTATCAGATATTTATGTCTGATTACATTTTATCTGATTGAATTATTTATAACCATACTAAACATGGCAAAACACGGCTTGCAACTTGCATAAAACTATTTAAAAACAATCAAAAACACTGTACTTCCCTTAGAATTTAATTTCCCCCTAAATAGTTGTTTTTGTTTCGTTTTGTTTTGTTTTTTTTAATTTAACTGGAAAAATCCAAATATGACTCATGACATTTCATGACATAAAAGTGGCTTCAGATCACAGGTGATATTGAGTTTAAATCCCACGTAAAGCAATTTAGTGAATTTAAAGTGAGTATAGGGAAATCCAAAGAGCTTACAAGCTCATATTAAAATGCCTGTTCTGGGGTTGTACAAAGAAATTAGACATCAAATGATTTTCCACGTTGTTTTTTTTTAACCTTTAATCTGATATGTAGCTTGAGGAATTTAAGAAACAAAGGGAAATTGTAAAATAAATCAAATTTTAAAAAATCCATTGTTTACAGCCCTCCTTGAAGTGTTGCATGGGACTTTGTATGGAGCATCAGAACATAGTTGAAAATAGAAGCAGAAATGTATAAGTGAATCGATAGATCAATGCACCAATTAATTTTAAAAAGGAGAACTTTGCCTCATGTTTTATAATTTGAATGTCGCTCCTGGACTGGCTTCCTTTGCAAACACAAGTGAGTCAAGTAGCAGTGTGTCAAGGTGTTTTAACTTCCCAAGCTGAAATTGAACTGCTGAATCAATGCAAAGGCAGCCAAAGCCTAGTTAATGTGTTTTTTAATGAGCTTTCATGTTGTTGTTTTTTCCAGTATTTAATGAGTCACTAAAGTTCTGAATCTTCAAAAAAGGCACTGAATACCCAGTTGCTTTGACCAAACCCGTTATTTTTATTTAATTATTTTTCTCTCTGATCAGACTTCATTCACGTTCCTCTCAGTACAAATGAGCCAATTAAACTCCCCTCCCTCCCTGCGGTGGCGGCCTTGAGCGGAGCGGCATTATCGCTGCTGAGGCTTATCTGGCGCGGGACAGGGGGAGCCGTGTCAGGAGTCGGAGCTCCTCGCGGTTATGTAAGCGACCAGAAATAATCAGGTTGGGGAACTCTGACCCTTAATGTGCTTTTCATTAACGCTTATCTGAGTTTAGGGAGGCTGCACGGCCAGATGGACACTTCCTTTTGTAGCTAGAAAGGCACGGATAAGCTTCAGGTCCAAGTTTCTGTTTTGAAATCGAGCTTAATTGCAGAATAACCGTTAAAGGTGAACGTCTGTAAAAGATTACACATTTACTAGTCACTGACTCAGATTTAAGTATTTAAAAAAAAAAAAAAAAAGACTGAGTTTCCTTTTGATTTTGCGCCGATGCTTCATTCTGGATTCAGACCAGCAGATAAAGAAGCAGGACCTTCACCATCTGTGGAAATTCCACATCATCATCGTCGTCGTCTCGGTTTATCAGTCAGGGCCTTTTCAATGGTCCTGAGCCGCTTTGACACTCATCAGCTGCCGTTAACCGTTAATAGAACTCGTTTTATTTCATCCTCCAGCCTTCGCTCTGAGACATTCCTGAGTTAGACATTGTGAAAATGGGACTAAAACGAGCCACGCTTACAGGAAGTTGAGACTGATTCGTTAAACGTAATATGACATCACACCTGTCTGAAGAGGCGAAACTGTGTTCCTGACATACATCTCTAAGACACCAGATCCCTTCTGCCTTAAAAGGGGAAAAATCAGCTATTGACAGGCATTTAGAATTTTCATTGATTAAGCCATCTTGGTTAATAGTTTTGTTACAACTAACAGCAGAGTTGTACATTGTCAATTAGGAGTTAACTTGCAAACTTGAGATGTTTTTCTGTTGGACCGACTTGGGATCAAAGTAAGTTTTAAATGAAGATGATCATTTCCGCAATCTGAAAATGTGTCTTTGCTTTGCTGAAACAAAAGCAGTTGCTATATGAATATAAAGTGAAACTGACATTAAAGGGGCAGTATGACGTAAAATCAGCTTTCTTTGAGCTTTACATCATGTTATAATGTTATTGCCTCATAAAAACACACCCCTGATGGTGAGTGTTGCCTTGATTCTTTCATGCATGTTTGACAAATCCTTTAATCTCCATGGCAACCACTCAGCTGTGCAAATCGCCAGGGTGGACCTAGCTCCGCCTTTGAGACGTAGCTCCTCCTCAAAACTTCAGTCTCAGATAATAATAGTTACTTAATTGTGCTATAAAATGGCGCTATGTGGCTGGAAATCACATAATACTTACCTTTTAATGGAATAAGCAATTAGTCTGACTACATTATACTACATCACGGTGACTGACATCATCAGCTGTTGGTTAGAACTGCTAATCCACCTCATTTGCTATTGCTGCTCCTCATTAAATCTCTCTCTGGCTGTATGGTTAGAGTATACTAATGTGGTGAAATGTAAAAAAAAAAAAAAAAAAAAAAAAAGAGTTCAGTGGGTGTGGATACTTTTGCAATGCGTTGACTAACCTCTTTGACAAAAGTGCTGCAAACAAACTTGAACTTGCACCGTCTCCCTTTGGCGATCTGCTCTGTTTCTGTTTCTTCTAGTCTGGACAGAAAAACAGTGAGTTAAGCTCGTCGTCTGGTTTGTGTCAACAGGAATTGTGAGAAGTCAAGAGAGAGGCTCTGTGACGGGCTTAGGAGGGCAAACTGCCGGGAAATGGCTTTAGGATGAGAGACAGACCTCATTAAAACTGATTTCTTGGACTGGAGAAGGCGGCAACAAGTGATTTACAATCCCTTATTAGATTACACCCTGACCGTACACTTGTATTTACCAACAAGCCTCCCATAATTCAAGCTAAATATTTGACCCATTTTCTCTTTGGGTTTCCAATCGTTTCACACGGTCTCCTGCCACACACCCAGCTTTAAATAATGATCCACACATTTGTAAAAGAGACCAGATCTGGGGTTGGACTAGGCCGTGGGTCTGCCACCACATGTGGTTCTTTGGCCCCTGTACTGTGGCTCTTAAAAGCCAACTAAGACATGTTTGTGATCATGACAACAATAAGAAAAAGAGGTATTATGATCAAACATTTCTTGGGTGTTTTTTTTAGCGACTGTAGGCAAATTTCATTTTGTAGTGCCGATGGTAAAAGTGGCTCTTTGAATTGAAAAGGCTGCTGACCCTTGGACTAGGCCATTCAGGAAGCTTAAAATAGTCCACTTCAAAGGTTTAAGTGTCTGTTTTTAAGATTCAACTATCAAGTTGTTGCTAGTTAATGAATTTGAAGACTTTGTAGGGACGCAGATTTTGCGGAACACCAGCGTCACAGGCAAGCAAACAGTCCCTCAGCATGATGCTGCCACCAACATGTCTTACAATTGGTACAGACTCCTCCAAATATACATCTTGAATTTGATGTTTGTCTCACCTGACCACAAAACCTTTGGTAAGTTTGGATCAGGTGTTTGAAACTTGAACACATTTGGTTGTTTGAATCGATGAAGCATGCTAACGCTAAGCTCCGACCTCAACCCTGCTGAAAGAGTAAGGCAGGTTGAGGCAGGAAACAAAGAAATTTTGATGAACTCCACAAAGTCTGACAGAAACGTCACATATTCGTCCCCAATTACACCAGAACCTTGTTGATGTTCACACCGTTGCCGAATGCATGTAACCTGATTATTAGAACGCCACGTTCCACTTAATCTCAACAGTTGGAAATGGGTTAGCAGTCTGGCTATGTGTGTCTCTCACAGCTTGCCACTATCGCTTGAAACTCGCAACAGAAATAAAATTAAAAAAATTTTTAAAAAAAGACCCTGTGGAAATGATGTCGCCGAAGTAGGCCAGCATACGGTAAGCATAACGCAGGAGGGAAAAAATCCAGTTTTATAGAGAGTAAAAGGCTTGAATTAAGAGTGGCCAGCTGTCATTGTGTCCCACAGGTCTTCAAGGCCTGGGTTGACTAAAAGAGAGCAGAGCGGTGACTCAGAGGAAATACCTTTCATTCCACTGACAAAGCGCCACAGGAAGAGTTGGATGTTGAAAAGATGGCACCGCCGGGAGCGACGGTCACCGGGGACACGCCACCCGGGCCGGACTAACTCATCTCCTGGTAAACAGCCCACATGTCCTTCCTGATAACTAGGACAGACGGGTTGACCCATGCTGCGGCGCTCAGTGGAGGTAGTGGTAGTCAAACCGTGACCAGATATTTATAGGCATATATATGCATAGCATAGCCCTTAGGAGAAACATAAAAAGATTCACTGACTCCATATTGGTCCCCATCCAGTAATACTGGAGATTTTGGGCTGCTTCGCTCTGAAAGGAACCTTTTTAAGGAGGTTCACGCTACGTTGTTGTTTTTCCCAATTTATCTTTGACTGAATGAGGAAAGCCACAGAAGTTTATACACACTGTAAATTACAGCTGCTGCAGTTACGGTTTCATCTTCTGAACAGGACAGTGATATACCTGGCAGTAATGATTGTGATGATGATGTAGGCGAACAGGCCTTTGAAATCACCGTACTTCTGGTTTTACTGTCTCTTTTGAGTAAAGCTTTACGCTAACTTCCTGTAGTTTCAACTATAATCTGACACAGGTTTTAATTATTCATAAATGGGGTTTGAGGTCTCACTTTATTGTAAGTACTTCTGCAATAATCTGCTGCAATAATTAAAAAGACACACATTTTTTTTGCAAGATGCAAAACATTTTTTACGATGAGGTTTGGACAGTCGATCTACCCAGAGAAATACAATAAAGTGACAAATTAGATCAAAAATGATCAAAATATGATTAGGGACTGTCATATATATTTCTAGAAATAATAATGGAACACCAGAAAACATCAAAAACGTAAGAAAACATCTGAAAATATCCCGGAATATTAAGGAATTAGCTTACCTTGTGTTTGAACTAGCCAAATAGCATCCTTAAGGCTTCCAGTGCCTAAACCAATCAAAACACTGGAAGGAGTATGTTGTGACAGTCAGCTATTGATGATCTCTTCTCTACTGCTGTCAAAAATTATGAATTCTTTGAAAAATCTGTTGACTTAGCAGGGATGTTTAGGGATATTTGAAAGGAGAGAACATATAAATATAAACATTATTTAAATGACACAGAAATGACCCAATAATAGCATTACTTATGCTAAGCTATGCAGAGGCTTTGTCTGCACTGATGAAGACTGACAAACTGTTGCTCGCTGAGTGGTCCAGTCAACATCAGCCACATGTATTTCCTGATTACTTCAGCTCATAATTGTTTTAACTCTTGATTCCCAGCGTTCATGAACTGCAATCCTCAGCTGAACTTTGTGAATTTTACATCCTCTATCTCAGTTTCAATAAAATGGTAGATGGCCAATACACTAGGAGAAACTACAAAGATGGATAAGTATTAAGTTTTTGGTTTGGAGGAAAATATTTACCATGTGTCTAACTGTTCATCTCTTGCTCAACCAAATTCATTATGCTAAAATAGAACAAAACCCCCAATAACAGGAACAGTTTCAGATTTTGGTCCCTGTTTCAAATGGGAAAAATGGGCCAGTTCACCACTCCACTTCATTGTGATATCTAGAAAGTCACAGTAGACCAAGAAAGACCTTATGACGTCAGAAAGGCCAAGTGCTCTCCGAATTATCCGTATCTTTGTTGGAAAACTTGTGGTCTGAATTGTTAGAAATGAACACAAAGTTCATTATCTGAGAGCTTTCAGCACACTTTGATGGTGATTATTGTTTATGTCCACACCCTGCCCATTGAATGGCACAAAAATGTCAAGGCCTTGTAGAGACCTTGTCTGCAGTGCCTCTGAGCAGTCCAGCAGATGTTTACCAGTTTCCAACGCCGGCATGTCATTCATCTGTCTCAAAGTGAAGACATCAGACAGAGAAACACAACCCCGGTCACAACCCACGATCCCTCTCACAGCCGGACTGTCCCTGCAATAAAATATGATGAACGGTCAGCAGTTTGCCACTCAGGCGGGCCAAGTGTAACCACAGCGTTCGCTGTTCAGACGCAGGGTCCCCCGCCATACTCCACTGTCCATATTTGGTGTGTGTGTGGTCAGGAAGCCCCACAAAATGACTACGTTATATTACAGCATGAGACAATGAGACACCAGGCCTGACCATAAACATGGACTCATGACAGCATGGAAATAGTTTTCTGGAATTCCTCAACGGTGAGGGAATGCTTCCATGGGTACAATGCTGAGTACAGTAAAGCAGGAAAACAAAGCTGGAGGTTAGCATAGCTTCTGCTGAGACGCGGAGATTAGAACTCATTCTTATCTACAAAACACATTTGCCCATTAAGTTATTGTTAAGGAACTTGACTTGTTTTCATGCTAAATCTACAATCTAAAACAATGTTTCCAGAAGTGCAAAATTACATTAGATATGACGTATTGATATTTAACTGACTAATTTAGGACCTGGAATAGCAGATATGCAGTAATAGTCTGAATTTGTGATGATTCTAGTTTAATTTCTAGCATTAAGTCATGTATGGAGAAGAGGTGAAACAGCTTCTTTGTCTGGTGGGAGATGAAAGTAGAACTGCTGCTTCTTCACATCAGAAGGAGTCAGGCATAATTTGGGCATATGACCAGGTTTATAGTCTCTGTAAGGTGATTTGATTAATGGCAGGTCCCAAGTTATCTTTCCATCAGTAGGTGGCTTTGGAATGGCACCGCTGAGCACCCAATAGGATGCCCAAAGGCAGCCTCTTCGTGGGGGTTTCCAGAGCACAGTCTAATGGAAGGGGACCCTGGTGAAGACCCAGAACTCACAGAAGGGACAATACTTCACCTCTGACCTGGGAACACCTGGTGAATTTTGATGGGCACAGGGATCTCTGGGGTTCCCCCCTAAACCTGACCCAATCTCTGAAAGGCGTAGGAGGATGGATGGATGGAATTCATCTTTGTGCAGTAAATATTTATGTTTGAAAAGTTACTTTTTAAAAAACATTTCTTGACTCTGGTGGCCTCTTATTGGCCTGCAGTTTGACAGGAAAGAGGGTGAAAACATGCAGCAAATGGCCCAAGACCGGGAATCAAACCCAAAGACAACTGCGTTCAGGACCGTAGCATCTGCTCATGGTGCATCTGCGCCACCAACCGAGGCCCAAGAAGCTGCATTTTTGACACAAAAAAAATCATATCAAAGCAGGTTCAAGGTGGATCAATTCCCACATTGGAATACAGCCACCACCATGTCTCAATATAAGGATGGTATGCTGATGATGCAGCATTTATTTTTGTCAAAACTTAAAACATGACTTTGAATTTTGTTATACTGTTGTGTACAGAAAAGTGTCTGGTGACTCCACCATGCTGTCACTTTTGCAGTGACAGCCTGGTGTTTAAATGGAGCCCCAAATGCCATAAGTTTAAGGTTGATGTCCTGGTGAAAGGTGAACTATTCTTTTTCAGCCTCTCGTTTTTGCACAGCACCAAAATATCGCCTATGCTGACTGGCAGATTAGTCCCAGACAACTAGTGAATCATTGAAGATGGGCTTCCAAAGCAATTAAGGGCCCATTTTGAAAATGAGACATGGGCTTATAGGGGTGTTTAGCTTTTCTGCTTCTCTATAAAGCGTGTCCCGTTACCTGCTCCAACTGGAAGCCATTTGGACAATACGGGTGTCTTCCGCTCTGAAAACAGTAAAGAAATAGTGTTTCCCAGAAACCCGAGCATTGTCAGGAAGGTGTGTGTGGGAGAAAGATCATTTAAAGATGCTCAAGTGAGTCACCACCAGGTCAGAGGTTGACAAGTGAATAGGGGTGGGGTGAGTGTGTGACACAAAGCTGACGGCTCTGTCGCCCAGAGAGGTGGGTTTATTTTAGAGATGATATCACTCATTGCTCCCCCACCCTGATTTAAACTAGCTTTGCTGTATGTTAGGTTTCAGTTTGACTAAATAGCTAGACTGCGTGTAACAGGAAACGATTAATTTCACTTTTGGAATAGGAAAGCTATTGTTTTGAAAGCAATAAATAAGTTTCTGTGGGTGGCGAAGAAGTCCTCAAGTAACTGCTTCCCATCGAAATAAACAAGTCCTCTAGTTCCAGGGAAAAAGCTCTTAAGGCTATAAATAGAATACGTGTTACATTCAAACTACATTTAATCAGCAGTACGTTTGCTAATATAAAGGACTTAATCACTTTCTGCTGTCTCTGATTAACTGTGCTTGGATCAGGCCTAAAGTATAAAACACAAAAGATGAGCTTTTAAATAGTGGGACCTAACTGCCAAGTTAATAAAGTAAAAAATTAGAAATATTATATTTATCGGTCTACTAATACAATTGTGTGTATTTTTACATTTTTTAAAAGTCTTTAATCATCCATCCATCCATTTTCTGTTCACCATTGTCCCTAACGGGGTCGGGAGTTGCTGGTGCCTGCTGCACCCTGGACAGGTCGCCAGTCTGTCGCAGGGCAACAAATCTTTAGTCAGTTTATCCTAATTGAATACCTGGACATCTGGAGAGCCTAACATTTAGGTTCCAACCAGAGTGAGAAGTGCTGAATGCCATGGATGCAGCTCTTATGTTCTTAAAAATATATTTAATCAGTGGAAATAGTCAACTGTCTTCTGCTAAACTGCTCCACCGTGAAAACCAAATTGATGGCAGCGCAGCTAACTGCAAGAGGAAATGAGAAAAGCAGCAGTTTAGAACTTCCACGAGGCATTGCCGCAAATCTCTTCTATGGTAATCATTTTGAAGATACATAGGGCTCATGAGACGATACGCAGTGATTGGTTCATGAGATTGGGGCATGGTTTCAGCAATATTTATGGAAAACTAGGACTTCTTGTTTGTTTGATTTTTTTTGTTTTTTTTTATGGTATAGTCAAACTTGAACCTGAGTCTCTTTAGTCTATATACGTGATTCTTAAACTTGTCTAATTCTAATCCGGTCCATATTTCAACAAAGCAAAAAACTCCCTTTTTCTTTCACAAACTCTTTAAAGGTCCATTCAACCCCAATTTAAAAAAAAGAATTGTGTGTATTCTACAGTCTACGAATAGATGGGTTTTCTGCACATAATTTGCAATTACATTCCACAGAAAAATCTATGATTATAATGTTGTTATTAGCATGTAGCGGTTAGCCAGCGCTGACATCCTCACAGTTTATGCTAATAATTTCTATGTTGTCTTTTACTCCGTAAATTCAGTTTGCAAGTACTGAGTATATAAAAGTGCTGAAGACGTCGGTAGTGCTAGCATAACAAAGTGTTGCTAGCTTGGTTCTTTTTAAGGTTTTGTTGGCTCTTGTGGCCTTTATTTGAAAGGAGTTTGACCAGCAAAGAATGTAATGAGAGAGGGGGAAGACATGCGGCAAATGTCGCCACGCCGGGAATCGAACGTGCGACTACCGCCACGAGGACCAAGGGTCGTGGGTCGTGCTTTGCCCCTGCGCCACCACAGTACCCCCTGCTAGCTTGATTCTTAAAAATAGATACAGAGTGTGAAGTCTAAATACCTCAGCTTCATATCTGTAGGTTCAGAATAATTACTTTATTAGGCCGAAGGAAGCATTGACCACATATAGACTGTGCAAAGTATGAGCAATATTTCTGTTGTAATTTCACCATTACACTGCACACTCTCCCAGATTGTCTATTCATAGCCACAGTGATGACGAGTCAATTGGTAAATCGTTTAGAAGTTAAAGCAGTGGCAGTACACTCTTGACTTCTACATAGCAAGTACTTAATACTATTTTTACAGAGTATGAGTACCCTCTTCCTCCATTTCTTGTAACCAGGCTGGTGTTGTACTCCCAAACATACATACAATGTGCTCTTAGATGAATATCAAAGAACTCGTCTATGAAAAATCTCATGTATTTCAGTACTATTTGTTTTGGACTAAGTGGTTGTTGGGAGTTTTCCTTCTCCTTTGGATGTGTCACTCTTTCTGTGGGTAGTGATCAGCCATCCCTTGGTCAGGCCAGAGTGTGTGGGTTCTGTTGACCATTGCTGACCACGCTTTCTTGTACAAACCACAGCTGGAGGCAAGTCAACCAGCATTTATTTATGTTACTGGAATCCCCCATTAGGCTGACAAGGGACTGCAGAAACATTTATCCACAGCGTGGTAACAGGGTCGCCTTACGCAATTATTATTTTAGCTGTTAGGAGATTCATAATGGTGTTTAGACAGCTTCTAAAACAGAGACTTTGTCAGGCATGTCGGGGTATCTGCCTGTTATCTCAGTTTTACCACACACAATCGGCCTCTTGGTGTTTCTCCTCATTAGTTGTGCATGGGTTGGTCATTTCATGGAAACTTGCGGCAGTTTTGTTAGCCTCACTGTGCTTTTCATCTGGATTTTGGGACTTAAGGCAGGAATGTTTCAGTTTGAATTTCTGGCTCTAGGATAACTGAATTACAGTGCCTTGAAAATGTGATTACTCCCTTAAAGGCATAAATAATACAACAGAGTTTTAGAGCCAGGCTAAGATATTCTTTTGTTTGCTTTTAAATTGCGAGAATAAAATGAGATTGTTACGAAAGCAAACTTGTACAACAGTAGTCAAGAAACGAGAGAATAAAGACGTATTAATACGAGAACAAAGTCGCAATAATACGAGAGTGAAGTCATATTTCCAGATTAGTTGTAACAATATAAAAATAAAGTATTTTTCATTACTTGTATTACCTTATTAAAATAATAAAGTTGTAATAATGGAAGTATAAGATGATATTACCTGAATAAAGACGAAGTACTACAAAAACAATCATGACCAGAATACCATAATAATACGTGAATACAGTTATATTAGCAGAATAAAGT
Source organism: Poeciliopsis paucimaculata (assembly GCA_903067055.1). Lineage (NCBI taxonomy): Eukaryota > Metazoa > Chordata > Actinopteri > Cyprinodontiformes > Poeciliidae > Poeciliopsis > Poeciliopsis paucimaculata. Next base: position 4,701 of record CAEGAD010079709.1, on the reverse strand, counting down.
CGTAATAATGAGAATAGAGTCGTATTACCAGAATATTCAGACACTCTCAATTGTTCTGTTAAAAATCCACAAGCTGTGGACTGTGGATGAGTCGCACATTGACATGGACTACAACTCATATCTGTCAAACCCAGAATAAATTCCAGCCGAGGTTCCCAATTCTTGAGCGTCAAACACATTGAAGTTCTATGTTACATCATTTTTAGATGAATAAATCCCTTAATTGTTTTATTTCACTTCTCAAAATGATCTTGTCTTCCTATGAAGATGACTTTAAGCTGAATGAATGTTCAATGTATTTATTCCTGCTTCTAGCACAGCCGGAATAAATAGAGACTTGCTTCGCCGCATTCAGCTGTCCCCAAACATCTTCCTCCTTGATGTTTCCCCCTTTTTTCCTCCCTGTGTGCTGTGTCTTAATTGAAAGCAGCGCCAGCCAGCGCTAACATTTGGGCTGAACCCTGGTATGCGCTCAGGCGAAAAAAATCTCAACCGCCCTCTTCCTTTGCTGTCAAAGAAAAAAAGTTGCTGACTCCTCTCGCCTCGTGCAGCGACGCTCCCTTTTTTTCGGCACGCTATCACCAACGCAAAGAAGGAAACGTCACTTGCTAGGGCGTTGTGTTTGCACCCATCACAGTTTGGTTGCTGCATCTTTAAATTCTGCGCATGGATTCAGGGCTTGGGCTGCAGTCGGCGTAACATTCGGCGCTGTAAACACTTGGAACACTGCGACAAAAAATGTTGTAAAACCTCAAATTGAAAGTGGAGAGGAAAGATCCGAACGCTGTTTATCCTAACTGCCACGGGATCGACATTAGATGGTTTTGTAGGGGAAGTCGGCTGGATGAGTTTACTCTTTAAACAGCATGCGACTTCCCTCTGTTCCTGCCTGTTGCTGCATTTGAAAATAGCTCCTCACCAGCTCGGAGGGTTGTGATTTATGCCCTGGCGAGCTGTGATCTTCCGGACAGTGTTGCACGAACCTGTGGCGAACCGCGCAAGTTTAAAGCCCCGTGGAACCGTAGTTTAAGTCAGCAATCCGTCCACTCTATCAAACCCAGACTCCCTCTGTCTGTTTTATGTCTTGGATGTTACAGTAAAGCTGCATGTTTAGAGTTTTCCTAATTCAATGTCTTTTCTGGAAACTGGATGTAAAGCAGGAAAGGGTTGGGGGAGACGGGGAACCGGGAAGTTTTCTTGGAAATTGCATAATTCGGGAAGGTTGGTGGCAGCTGAGGGATGGCAACAACTGTCAACAGTTGGTCCCTGTGACCTCTGACCTTTGTTTGTGTGAACACACAGGGTAGTGTTTGGAAGAAGCACATCCAACCTTCTTCATGTGCTTGGATAGTTGTCCCCAGCATCACAGGTGCAATGTCTGGATTGGTGACTGTTTTTGCCAGCTAAAGTCACTAAGCTGAAAGGATTGACGGAATAATTCCATTCCCTCCAAGGATAATGGCAGTGGGAATCCTACATTGGCCAGACCGATTCTTTCTCCACTGCTTTCTTTTCCGAGGCCTAATATAGTCTGGAAAATGGGAAAGACATTTCACTTTTCCTCTTGATTGAAAGGAATGTGGGACGTATGGCCTCTCCAGGGCCAGGTCACTGGGAGCCCAGCTGTTCTTTCTCTTCATATAAAAAGAAAAATATGTCGTTGAATTGATTAGTGCTGGTAGGACCTGCTCAGATTCCTGTTAAAGCAAAACCACAAGGAAGCAGGATATAAATAGCAAAACTTAACAATCTGGACATCTACTTGGCACTGACTTTTCGACATACCTTTGTTTAGTTAAATGAAATGCTCTGGGCTGTTTGGGTTTGAAAACATACTGGCTGATCATTTACAGTGGCTTTAACACTGTAAACACTCAGCCTTGTCTTTAGGCTGAGTGTTTTCACACCTGATAGTCCGGTAGACTCAGTTCAATTGGTGAAAATTGCAACATTTGTTACATTTTCAGCCGCTGTGTATCAATCTATCCAAACCCTCTGAAAAAACAGTTTACTCCACTGAAGAAACAAAATCATCTGAAGAAGAAACTGAGTGCAAATTCCTACATCATAAAAGGTAAACAAAAATGGAGTAGCGTCAGATTTTAGAGATTGTAGGATTTCTCTTTTGTCTTTGGTAAAACACCACAAGTCATTTTTCATTCTTAGTGATAGACTCACTGTTTACCCAGAATGCCCTGCTCTACAGTCTGCTGCCTGCTTTTGGAGCGGTCTCTGGTCCACTTGGCGTTCACATATGCATTTGAACAGCACCAGAGTTTACTTAAATCAAACCAAGAGACCTAGGATCAGAGTTCGCGTGCGTGTTCACTCCTTCCTCAAATCAATCACACTTTCTAGGCAACTTGACTAGAGTTCTATCAAAGTGGACTAAACTGGGCAGTTGTAAATGCACCCTGTGATTAGTTTCTCCCTTGACATGGCATATGCTATCTTGCCTAAAGTATTCAAAATCATTTAATTCCGGTATTTCGATCACTTCCATAACTACAGGTGTATAAATATTCCTTAGTCAACTGGACGTGATTGTGGATTGCAAAGACTCGGTCATAAAGTGGTAGCATCAGAAACCACTAACTTTTTGCAGTCGCCCGCTGCAGACCTCCGAACAACATGTGGCCTTCAGATTAACTCAAGAACAGTGAATAGACAGCTTCATGGAATAGGTTTGCATAGCGCCTGAGCATAGCATCAGAACTTGCCTGACTGAATTCTATGGAGTGTCTAGTTTTATGTAGTAGGAGTTTGTCCTGTAACTGGTGGTTTGCCCGTTTGAATCCCTGCTCAGTCCGCCTCAGTCTTTGTGTCTTTGGGTCAAGGACACAGTGACTGCTGGTGGTGGTCGGAGGAACTGGTGGCGCAAATTGTATGGTGCCTTATAATGGTTTGAAATGAACCAAAAATGTACCGAACCGTGGACTGTTGTACACCCAAATAGGATGCATTGTCTACTTCTGGATCTTCCGAACACAAAATAAGGTCTGATGATAAAGCAATTGCTGCCTCCCTTGCTTCCCCATTACCACCTTGTGTTTGTCAGAAAGCGTCCACCCTGGAAACTTCCATCCTCCAGGACTAACTCGTGCTTTCCAGACAGCTGGCTGCCTCATGGAAATGCACAGGAACAGACTCTTAATGGAAGACATATGAGCTCAAATTCCACAACATCAATTACCAAGACACATTAGGTGGCTTTTACTACACTACAGTGGCATGTGCTGCTGTTTTGGTGTGGGTGTTAGCCCTGTGGGTTACTATGACAACTCGTAAATGTCTTTAATGGCGGTGTATGCAGGAACTACTGTATGAGTCATAAGTGTTGCTCTTACGTATTGTTTTGAGTTTAGGTAGAGGACTTTTAAAGACAAAAAGAAAACAACATGTTCCTGAGAGTTCTAACATTCCTACTTTGTGATCAACTGAAGCCTGATATTTGACCAAACTTTACAATTTCCTTTGCTTTTCCATAAAAACAACAGAGCCAAAACTTGCTGAAACAAGTCCTTCTGTCAGGTGTGTAAATTCCGACTCTAAAGGGAGTTTCATCATAACCATTACTTGTCTCTTGAAGCCCTCCTAATCCACAGGCGGCGTTTGATGTGGGAATGCCGTCTTTGGTGTCGCTGCAGACGGACACTTGAAAAGGCTTCTGGGTCGGGGTCCCCCTGCGCTCGCCGTCTGCCCTAACCATCGCGCCTCATGTCTCCCTCTTGATGTGGCGGGTTTGAGAGGCCATAGTAAAAATTAAGAGATCATAAAGGCGAGATGGATGCGCCATGTGTTTTGGTTTATGCAGCATGTGCAATCCACCGAGGGGTTTTACTCCCACTGCTCTGCGACAAAAGCAATATGAGCTTAGCAGCTGAAAGTCTAGGTTTTGGCTTCAGTTTGCTCCACTGGTCTTTGAATAATGTTGTGGTTTCATGATAAAAGAAACTGAGCATAAGCCAAGTATTTATTTCACAAAACAACTTTTTTTAAAATAAGTGTGTGATCTTTAAACTTTTCATTAATATCTGTGCATTGTTTTAGAAGGAAAAACTGAATGTTTAAAAAGAGCATCTGCAGTATAATAGTATCATAGTATAATAGTATCATAGTATATTTATAACATACAACAGTCATAAATATTCATGAACAGACGTTATGTCACGTTGTCAGGTCAGTCTTATTCACAAGACTAACCTGAGTGTTTGTTACAAATGAGTGTTTGTTGTTACCAACAAACACTCAAATGAGTGTTTGTTGGTAACAACAAATGAGTGTTGTTACCAACAACACTCATTTGTTGGTAACAAATGAGTGTTGTTACCAACTCATTTGATGGAGTTGGTAACACTCCATCAAATGAAGTGTTACCAAAAACACTGTCAGAAATTGCCTTCATTTTATATCGAATACAATGACACAGAGATGGAAGAAGGCAAAAAGAGAGAAAGCATTGGAGGAGAGATGGATTAAAAGTAACAAAAATGAGAGGGAGAAAAGATTAGAGGAGAGGAAGAAGGATGAAGAGAATACTAGGACAGCAGTCTGCAGAAAGAGAAAATATGAGAACCAAAAAAAAAAACCCACAGCAACAAACATGTGCATACAGTGTATATATATATATATATATATATATATATATATATATATATATATATATAAAAAATACACCCCCTGGTTAATTTGCGGTTTTTT